>JAHZSR010000143.1:0-43946 GCA_025782845.1 Boletus coccyginus
AATTTTCTCACAGATTTCTTCGCGAATACAGGTTCTCACGGTGAGGCATGTATCATAGTCTGCGATTAACCAATGTAGATTCGAGTGGCACATACGAATGTCGACTTGACCGCACCTGTTGAAGAAACGCTCTCCGTTTCAAACTCCGCGCAACACAGCTGTGCGTTGAGCCTGAGTACACTCATGTCACCCTTCCAGGTACTGCGGATGGAGGATTCGATCCTCCGGGGACCTTTTCGGCGATCGTCAGCGCAGGATGGCAGCTTCCTGATTTGGATTCGGGGTTTAAAATGAACTTGAAGACCTGCTTAATTTGGGCAGCGACTCTCCTTTTTCAAGTGAGACGTGACGCGAGGCTAGCGGAGGCATCCTTCGAGGATGCCTCCGACAATCTTTTCCGAGGTTTCTCCCTTTCCGTCCACAGAGCGGGCCCGTGCGTCATTTCTCTTCAAATGATATAAAGGAATCCCACCTTCTCGTCTGCGTGCCTTCCCTCCCGCTCTTTTCTCTTCTTTCCCCCACATCCACCTACTTCGTCCCTTCAGATTCCCCTTCACCATTGTTACAGCGCACTATTTACGTGAAGTCCGCTGTTTCAGACTTCTCTGGCTTCTCTCCCTTTACTCGAACATCCCCGATTCTCCGCCATGCGCCCTTCCCCTTCCTCCCCGCCACAAACTCCCGTAACGACCCCGGACGAATCTGATACCCCCACCGTTAAATCCCCCGTACAACCCAACTTACCGTCGTCGTCTAGCCAGCCTCCCGCGCCACCTACACCTCCCGTCTTATCCTCTGGTGACTCCACTGTTAGTACCAGTACATCCATGTCTGCGATCCAGTCCAAAGTCCAGCCTATTTCGCCGTTGCAAAACCCGACCACAACTTCCATCTCAATCAATAGTAATAATTCTTGTCTTATACTCCCAGATCCCGCAACTTCACTGCGATGCGACCGCCCTGTAACAGTTTCATCTCAACCACTCGATTCCGGTATTGTAGAGCCAGTTTCTTTGTCTACGAAGTCTCGACAGTCCATCACACGTACGTCGCTTTGTTCTGCTATTGGCAATGCCTCGATGACATTTTCCCTCCGTACAAGCTTCTTTTAGTTTTCCAGGTACCTCCAGCTCCGTGACTATATACGACCGCATTTTCCCAGACTCTGCAGATCCCCATTGCACCTTTACTACAGCATCCTCGACTGAATCTATTTCTTCTGCTTCTCAGCAGACGCCGAATGTCTATGTCAACGGCCTCCCTCCTCATTTCTCCGAACAGGATCTCTTCGCTCTCGCTCGGCCATTCGGTAATATCAAAAGTGTTCGGACATTCACTCGGCACGTGAGCGAGAAACCTACGTAGGTCTTTCTGGTCTTTGTCGTTACTGATGGTGCGATTGACCCCCCTCCGCCTCTTTTTTTTCTATCCTAGGGGCTATGGATTCGTTCTGTGAGACCGTCTTGAAATTTCGCATGTTCGGCGACTCATCCAAACATTCCCGTAGGTTCAATGATGTGGGATCTGCTCAAAGGTGTATTGAAGGACTTCGAAAGTACCGTAACCTTCATCCATCATTTTCCAAGGTGGGCTAGATTCTGATGCCAAGGGATCTTTTTAACATCCATCGTAGCAAGTACATCGGATCCCTGGCACGGAATACGCTCAACACAACGCTATCCAGTCGCCCGACCAGGACGAGAATAGTTTCAAGTCACGCATGGAGAAGCTCAAGGATGCTTCCTCGACTAATCTCTACATCGAAGGGTGAGTCGCTCCCCTTTCGTCGTGTTAAATGTACTGAATTTACCACAAGACTCCCGTTGTCAATCGACGAAGAGGTATCGTTTGATATTGCCACCGAATCCGGTAAAATTTGATAACGCATGTTTGTACAGAGTCTTGCTGCTTTGCTGCTGCCTCACAAGATTAAAAGTAGTCGCTTCTTTAAGACCAAACTGAATAACCCTCCTCGTATCATTGCCTTCGTTCGGTACGTCCAAATATCTTTCTTCCCTTCAGTCAATACCTTACCGTGGGTCAAAGCCTCGAGACTCGGACCGCAGCGGAGGAAACCATCGAACGTTTGCACGGAAGGATGGTGCGCGGAGTGCATGATCCAGGTTGCAGAATTTCTGTACGCTTTGCTGATAGTGCTGAGCAACGGGAACTCAGAGTTTGTGTTCATGTCTTGTTCACCAACTCTTACTCAGAAGGAAGTTAATTATAGCGCACTGAAAGGACATCGAAGAATGGGGATCAATCACCTTCGCGGCTAACTATCGCCCAGGCTTCCCTGCTCAACCTCCGTGGCCAAGAACTTCAAGCGATCCGCGACGTGGCAGGGGGTAGGCCTCAGCGTCTCGCCAAGTCGTGCCCGGACAATCAGACTGCTTTCAACCCTAACTCTGACTCTGGGCTACTTCCCCCATCTCGTTCGTTACCTTCCAAGTTGTGCTATACCTACAGGGAGTCTCCGTTGCTATCCACGTCAGATCTCCAGAGCACCTCGGAGATGGACACTCTTCTGCAATCGATACAGAACATGGGCTACGAAGACGGGTCGTTGGACAGTACGATCAGAAGCTTAGCCCTCGACACTGAGTACCTCATGACGCAACAGGCTCAGCTTCGCGCCCTCGCAAGCGCTGCATTGTTAACCCCGAACCCACTTCCCAGCACGCTGCCTCGGAGTCATGCTCAAGCACACAACGGCTTTACTCCCGCAGAGGAGCTCATTCTTGAAGCACACGCGCAACGTCTCCAATTTCAGGCACAATTACCGCAATCTTTGCCAACCTTGGAACCGACATCCTTGTTGAGAAAACCCAACGCAAACGCTCGAAGCTTCGATCCTGCGTCTCGCGCACCATTCCAGGCACCAGAGCTCGCTGGAAAGGCAATGTCTACCCAAGATATTTTGCGTACGATCTCGGAGGATGACTTTCACGCCATGGGCCACCCGGCCTGTAGCTTTGCGCCGACTTTTCACGAATTTCGAGGACTAGGCGACAACTGCCTTCCCAACATCCCCGCTACGACGAGCTCCACATTTATGCGTCCACCTAGTCGTGCCGTCAGCATCGTGCCACCACCACCTGATTACGAAGAGCCTGGGAAGCGGCCAAAAGGTCATCATCAACGTGCAGAGCGATCAACAGGGCCCATGCAGATTTTATGCCCTTCTTCCTCGTCGAACAATCGCCAGTCTATTCTATCTGGCGAAAGCAAATCGTATCCTTCCTTGTTGCAAGCCTCTACACACTCGAACAATACCAGCAACGGCAACAACGGCAGTATTAGCACTATTGAATTCCAACATCCCTATATGTATTCGCATGGTGACGTACGAAGTTGCCCTGAGGAAGACAAGGGGTCACGCTTCCGCTCCTCGCCCGCGGCACACATCTACACCAAAAAATTCCCCCAATTCAGCGAGCAGCATTCGACAGTCAGGGAAGGACCGAAGTCTCCTGCTGTCGTTTCCCCTGCGCTTACCTACTCATCTCGTACACCGTCGACATTAAGTCCAGCCACGCCGTTCTTTGGCTCTTTTGTGGGTAGTCAAGATGCATTTGAAGTGATGACGATTGAGAACGAGGATGTGGCAGAGAGAAAGCTGAAGGCGAGAGTGGCTAACAAGTGAGGCAGGTTACAGACCCGTATCGTCACACCGTCGTAGTGTTTTTTTTTTGGCAAGAGGCTGTCGCGTTCATCGTTTTACCAGCATGTGTAGCTATCATGGCACGACCCACAGCAATCCATACTATGAGAATGAGAATTCTTGGAGTCTTAGGTCATTTCCTTGTGAGTATTTGAAGGACCTGAATTGGAGAGATTTAAAGATCGCTCACAACAAGAGGACAAACAGAAACCTTTCGGCCTCGGGGGTCCGCAACAACGGAGCACCGGACTCGACCCCAGCAGGAGTTTGTTGTGCTGCAACCGAAATGGTCACGCTGACTCCCTCATTCAAGGGACCCGCGACGTCAAGTCCACCCGAGTTAAAGACCCCTCGCGAGGCAGTGACAATGACCTACTCGAGGTAGGTGTTTGACCCTTGCCCTTTTAATGCTGATTCTCATGACGGTGTGAGATCGAGTTGCCGTCTAGCACGCCTGCGCCCCCGTTTGACTACCATCAGGTCTGTGATAATTTGACTGACCTGCTTTTGTGCTGACATTGCTCGAACCACCATCCCTGGTATCCTCTACCGGGCCGCACGAAGATGGAACGCCACCGCGCTCAATCCAGACCACACCACGGTTGACGGGTCCCCCAGCCATGGTCTCCTCTCCTGAAACATGTTCTCCAAAGAATCGTTTTGACACACCTGATTCATCCAAGGGCATTTCGGCGCTCCAAAGGTGGCTTCAGGCGAGATTCAAGAAGACTAACAAGAACCAGAGTTCGGAACGACGATCAACTCGCCACATTGTAGTAGGTCTGATCGACCTCTCGATCTTCACTTTAATTCCCGGTCACAGCCGACAGAGAATACCACAAACGAGGCTTCGAGGATGGCTGCCACAGGGCAACGCGTCCGAGTGAGTGTTCCCTTCTTTGGTAAATAAATGGTGGTGGTTTGGCTGACGAGCTACGTCAGCGGGCGGTTGTAAGTAAAACCTGTTAATTGGGTTCGTTGTTTGGCTTGTTTATCAACGCTGCTGTTTAGTATCCTGCGTCACAGAATAAAGGAAATATCAAGACTGCTCAAGCGAGCCATCGGAACAAGGACAGGGCCAGTAATGGACGGTCTGGAGGTACAAAGGAAGCGGGCACCACGAGTGTCTTTCCAATGATGGTAGTTCCATATCGCGAACCCCGATGTCATTAGGTGCAACAAGGGGGCAAGGCATCTCGGCCGTCGGCCGCACTGGGTGTTCATGTCACGGTGCGAATTCATTGTTTTGACTTGCACCGCTGGACTTACGACAGAATATACCAGCAAGAAGCGGGCAATGCAACCGTCTCGATCGCATGTGCATTTGCATTCCAGTTGCTCGCATGGATGTTGTGTTTGCGCTCGGGTACGGAAGATGGGAGACATGGATCTATGTATTCCGAGTTCGTGTCATGCCGCAGCATCTATGATTGGGAATTACCAATCCCCGTCGATATCATGACGAAGGTGACCCAGGAGGGACTACGGACACTCCATGGGACAAATTCTTAGGTAGATAGACTCACTTGTCAAGTATGAGACACTACGTGGACGAAGATTCCTTGTAACAACAGTGTAGTCCGAACAACCTGAGGATGGATGGCCCGGCATGGAAGCACCCACCGTCACACATACCAGACGGGTTGACAGCTAAAGAGCTTTGGTGCGGAGAGTGGAGAGGACGCCAACCGTGATCCTGTCGGACTGCGGTCCTATGAGCGCAATGGATCAATATTGATATTGATGCTCAACGGAAGTAAGTTTTTCTCTAGAACGATGCCCTCTTGTTCCATCTGCGGCGTGTGTTCGCATTGTGGAGAAGTAATCAGGGTAGGGACGCACGTCTGAGAGACACAATTGAGCGCAACTCATGATCACGTAGTCAGACATTACTTTCGAACAGTCCGGGGCGAATCTGGCTCTGAGAAAGGTCCTTACAGTCTCGTCAAGATAATTAACACCCACAGTTCCGCTTGCATTTTGGTCTGGAGCATACGTTAGACAGCAGGGTTCAAGCAACGTGGCATGAACCTGGTAGCGTAATGTGGATGTAGGTTCCACCACCCATTTCACCATCGAGGCCCCTCTCAAGCGTGAGCTTTGCGGCACACTTCCTTGTGAGGCAAACTCCTTGACGAGTGATCAAAATGATCACGGCACCTGCATCCTAATCGACATGTCACCTCGCATCCTCGCGTGCTCCGCCCAGACCTCCATGGCGCCTGCGTAGCCCTCTGACTTGTCGGGTTGTTCGTAGGGTTTCCCTGGGTCGACATTCTTTGTCGACATCCCCGTCCGCATCCTCTTCGACATCTCTCGATGCTACCGACTCGCTCGATTCACAGTTTCTGGCACCCTCGCGCGATTAACCTTATCGGATGGGTCACTGGGTTTCTCTGGTCGACACGTCCAATCGACGTTCCCGCACGCCATCTCGAGTGGCTCAATATGACCTGTCCCTCACCGCTTCGCCGTTCCCTCAGGCGGCTCAGGCGGCTCTGTGGATGCGTCTGGAAGACGCTCACCGTCGGCAGTCCCGTCGGTGGGTTCGTCGTCACGGCGTCTTCGTGGGTGATATTTGTCATATAAACAACCCCACGAGGAAGAAGAGGGTGAACCAGGTAATGTTTCGCACGCGATTGTTCGTCGAGACTGGTCAGGTACACGCGTAAGTAAAGGGTGCGTATGAAATAGGGCAAGGTGTGCTGTTCGTTTTGGCCAATTCGCCCTCCGGCTGCTTGAGAATAGTTTAGCTCGTCTACGATCTCGTTCACAAGTCCTTCCAGTTCGCGCCCGATTAAGATCCTTGATTAACGAAGATGTGGGTGAATAGGGCAGGAGTAGGAAAGGGAGCATAACTTCTAGTCGATCAAACTCACCCCAGTATCAATATCGAGGTTGATCGTGCGCGTCATATTCCGTGCAATCTCCATCTTGACCTCTGCATTTCATAGCACATGGTACGAGAAAAAGGCATCCGACCTGGTGCCAAATAATATTGGAAGCACACCAATCTCGCCCTTGGTGTCCTCTTTGGAGAGATAGACGTTTGGCTAGGGAATGGAGTCGATGATGTCGATGTCGATGCGTTTACTGGGACCGGGGCCGACGGTGGCGGCGACGGTGGGGGATGGTATGCGTTCAAGTACTGTCACGATAGTAGTACAGTCGACTTTCTCATAACGTATGAGGTAGTAATGTATATATTTCATAATGTATTGACTTCGAGCAGCTCCGGTCGTGGGATGCGGGAGAAATCGTGATATACAGGCAATTGTATAATGTATCGGTTTGACGGGTAAAATATACACTATGAGATTCGGCTGAGGCTTAGAACCGTACTAGACCTGGAAGAATTAATGGAGTGGCCACTGGCACGTAGAGAAATTTTCAAGTTGTTACTACCCCCCACCTTCGTGGCAATCGTTCCGAAGCGCCAACCACGTCTAAACTGACAGGTTCCATAAAAATTTTCAAGGACAAGAACCACATTTTCGGCACCCTACTTTCCATCGAGGAGCGAGAAAACCTCGATACTGAAGCAGAACTGTTTGAGGATGATGCTGCAATCATTGCTGAAGTTCGTCGACAGGAGGCAGTTCGAAGCGGAGATGCTATCGAAGTGGATTCAGATAATGAAGACTCAGATGACCCAGAGATGATGGTGACATCCGAGCTGATTGCACTAGCTGAGAAGCTTGAGGCTGGATATGTGTCACGAGTAGGTGTGGATTCTTCACCAGATTTTCTTCATCACCTTCGTGCATTCCGTGCTGAGCTTCGTCGCAACCAGGCGAAAAATGCGAAACAGTCGACGTTGGCTAGTCACGGTTTCGTCAAAGATACTTGATTATTATGAGTGCGCTCGTGGCCCAACGGGCCTTTCCTAATTAGATTGACTCCTGTCTTCGTGGGAATTTTTTACTATTGTATATATCTCAGAACGTATTAGGATTTGTGGCTCCCGCAAGTATACATTATGAGAAAGTCGACTGTATTTACACTTGTGTCGTTAGTTACACATTAGTGATACTCGATCGATTTCTACTCAAACTTCTGCTCCCAGTTCTTCCAGAGCTCTGATCTTTTCAGTACGCTCAAAATACTACAAGCACGAGACTAGTCGGGGTGGCACTTGTTATTCCCCCACCCTCGTGTGGGTGCAGCGTCGGGTGTAAGATGCCCAAAAACTACACTCCACAACGAGGGCGTCTCGAGTGCCTCGAACGTGTTCGATGATCCACCGTCCCACCCTTCTTCCCAGCAACCACGGCCACCACATTCATTGTCGTCGGCAACCGGCGCCTCGCATCCTCCTGCAGGCGTCGCCACCGCTGTGTGGTGCTTCTGAACGGCGATTCGTCGGCGAACTGTTGCTCCGAGTGTCTATCACTTTTACATTCGATTTCTCTCTTGGTGTTTTGATTCTTGAAGAACGCATTGCAGCCTTGTATGACTAGAAACTTACTGTATTATTACGTCGAACACGACTGGTTCGAAATGAACCTATTATGTATGTCGGCTGAGCGGAGATTGAATTGGGTGATGGTCCGGTTGGCGAGAGGGCGGGTTCGGTGTTTTTGATTGCTTGTTTTTGCACCAGCTCGTCGCTCGTTTTCCTCCACTTTCATTACACTCCCTCGCCCTCGTCGCCATGTTCGGTCGCCACATCCTCGCCGCCACTGCCTTTGTCGCCGCCTGTCATGCTCAATCATCTGGGCTCACCATCACCAACCCCAGTCCTACCTCTTGGTGGAGTACGTCCCTAAATTTCATCTCTGCGCTCTATCTTCTCACTTTCTTTTTTTCCATCAGTCTCTGGCTCTGCCAACACACTTGCCTGGACCTGCGACACGTCGCCATACTCCACATACACCGTTGTGTCAGTCTCGTCTTGCCTTGTTATATATGAGTGTCAGACTGACTAGAATGATTGGCTAGCCTTTCCAACTCGGACACTTCCATCTTGGCTGCCCCTCTCGCCTTGATTGCCAGCGTCCCCAACTATGACTGTTCCCTCACCGTCAACCAACAGCAGTCCACCCAGCCTGCCTCGGCCTCCTATACCCTCTCGCTCGCGAATAACTTGAATATCTCTGATGTGCGTTCCCTGTTCCCTCTCCATTTTCCGCTTGCTTTATGAGTCGCGGCGTGCTCAATGGATGCGTATCATGCAGATCTACGCCTCGACCAAGTTCGAAATCAAAGCGTTTGGTTCTCCGTATCCCGCCTCGAGCTCCTCTGCAGGAGCGTCTGGTACCGGAACCAGCACCGCCGGCTCGGCGTCGTCGACTTCTGGGACAAATACCGGGGCTGCCTCTGCCAACTACATCCCCGTTGGCATGAGCATGGCTGCCGCCCTCTTTCTCGGGCTTGTTGTCGCCTGAGGTGGTGTGGGAGATATGTCTTCGCCCTGGTGAAATAATCTTACAGCAATTGTCACGGACTTCTCATGGACTCTGAGTATGAACTTGACAGTCTGGATCCTTTTTATATACCTCGTGCAGAGACATATCACGAGTTAGTTAATGACTTTTTTCTCTTCCAACCGCTTTTTTATTTTTTGGAAGAATAAGATGCGGTTTCTTGTTACCAGACTTTTCTTTTTGTAGTCGTGATCCCATTGATAACTTTCTACCCCGAATGTTTTTTCTCCGACCTGTTGTTCGTGTCGTGGTGTGATATGGACGCCGTTTTCTCACTGCCTCAAGAGTTTGACTGATATCGAGCGTTCATTGACCAGCCACACGTGATCGAGATGAAATCGGCGATGAACCTCAACCTCTTGGCATGACGAAGCTGCCCTAGCGCTAGCTTTGGGTTGATTAGGAGTGTGCTGTCCTCTCACTAGTACTCACTCTAGAACAATGGGATCGACACATCTCGATTCTCACCTCAATGCTCCGAACGAATTTGCTCGTATGGTTTGGGGTAATTCCCAAGCCGTTCTCAAACAGCGTCCCAGAGGTTTCGGGTTTATTGACCTCGGCGCATACTTCCCTGCCTTTCGCTCCTTTTTTTCATCGATGATGACGCATGACAAGGTACTCGTGACGAACGAGTATCGCGTTGCATCCCAAGCATTGGAGACAGACGCATATAAATCAGGTGTTTACGTTCTGGGACAGCCGGGTATTGGTGAGTCTCGAGCAACCTTCGGAGTACCCTGAACCTGAACGTTAGGTGCTTGTCTCATGCTATCAGGGGAAACGCTTTTCCTCGTGTATTTAACCGTTCTACGTCTCGGCCGGAGACAGCCAGTCAGTGCGGTGCAATCTTTGACTGGCAAAGGATTCTATGCGTTCTTCAAAGACACCGTTTGTTTCCACTCGCTCGATGTTTCAAAGCCGCTAGAGGAAGGCCCCTCCGTGTGGGCTCTATGTGACTCCCACGATGATGTCAAAACTCCCGACGGTCTCTTCAAATGTCATCGGCATGTCCGAATAATCCAGACGACATCCCCCGAGTATACCGATCGCGGGTTTTCTTACTTTTGTGTGCCAACATAGACCCTTCGTCGCATGTTAGCGGAGGCGCTTCAGGGACTCGGCAATACTGCCAGACGACAGTTCTACAATGCTCTGAGTCGCCGTCCGAACGCTCGTCAGGCTGCCAGTTTCATCTTTGAAACCTGGTTCCACCGTTTTTTCATTGTGGAAAAGAGGAGCCACAAGGTGAAGCTGGTCTCATCCCTGCTACCCAAGACGCACCGAGGACTGCAACTCTTCCATACTACTGGATTCCCTCCAGGACAGAATTCCCTGGGATTGACAGCACCCCAGTTGTACTCGAGAAGCAAATTTACGTGTTTCAAGTCACCTTTGGGTCAGAGCTAAAATCACCGGTGCCGACGGTTTGGAGTGCCCACGAAACGTGTTGCCGCGCGAGCTGAAGAACGTCGCGTGGAAAATGGTGTTTGTGGGACCAGACGAGGCTAATAACAAATACGTCGCAGAGTATTTGGCACAATTGGCTATTCTTCCCCAACAAACACGAAAGCGCCCAGTTGTTGGGTGGTCAGCGGTGGACCCAGCACACGATGGTATCACTTAGTACAGGGTATGTAAGATTGTTGATTCTCAGGCTCGCACGTTTTCCGACTGTCTGTTAGGAATATTGTGATGAGCCTGATCCGGCACCGACTTGATGGAAGTGGAGGAGTGACGGTCGGGGACCAACATCAATCGATAAATAATACTCTTCGCATGTTGCTTTGCTGAGGAAAGTAAAGTCGTGTATTAAGTTAAGTGCCCAAATCACCGTGAGTCAGTAGTTGCATGGCAACACCGCGCTTTGTGTTTCCGACACCGTGAAGTGTCGATGGACCACCCACAATCGTGATTCGTGAATGCCACACAGGAGAGGTAAATTTGAGGCAACTTGGAACCGCTTCGAAGGTACAAAAGCTTGGGTTCACTAGCACTCCTAATGAAGTCTGCTCTCTGCAATCGAAAAACGGAACGGGATCATGGTAGGCTCGGGATGTAGTCTCAAACATCGTACAAGGCAAGTGCTAGAAACAATTGTACTTTTCGCCTTCAACCGTACCTAAACAGTACCAGACTTTGCGATCTTAACCTTCTTGCTAGTTTTCCCGCCAGCAGACCCAAGTTTCTCGACGGCCTTGACGACATCTAGACCCTCGACGACTTCGCCTACAAGGCGCATTAATCTGTATATGAACATTGTCTCGTGCGTGACAGCAACATACCAAACACGACGTGAGCACCATCGAGCCAAGAAGTGACGACGGTGGTGATGAAGAACTGCGAGCCGTTGGTGTTCTTGCCAGCATTGGCCATTGAGAGGATCCCAGGCTTGGTGTGCTTCAGCTTGAAGCTCTCATCTACATATCCATGTGAGATCCGATGGCGATCACCACCAACGCGGGTGCAAGTATACCTGCAAACTTTTCGCCATAGATCGATTTACCGCCCGTACCGTCCCCTTTGGTAAAGTCGCCGCCCTGGAGCATGAATCCGGGAATGACACGGTGGAAAACAGATCCCTGGTAACCAAAGCCGTGTTGGCCCGTGGCGAGCTCACGGAAGTTCTTGGCCGTCTTCGGCACATCGCTATCGTAGAGCCTGAATACGACGCGGCCAGCGGGTTGATCGTTGATTGTGATGTCGAACTGAGGTAGATAAGTATGTGATCTGTGGAGGTAGAGTAGGAGACACGCACGTATACGTTCGCCATGGTGGATTGAGAGAGAGAGAGAGAGATGGATGGCTTGAGATGTGGCAATCACATATAAACGATACCGGACGATGCCGATCAGAATCGGAGATGGCCAACGGAATTCGGAAAGTGATCCATTGTGGCTGAACGTTGAACAGTATCTACTTGTCGTAGGTGTGTTCACTCAACGTTGTGGTGCACGAGTAGCTCGGAGCTCCTCAATATCCGGGATTCATGGACGAAGCGGCCCTCACCAATGTATCACACACCGCGCCTCTTGACATAACTGTTATATGTGGATTTATCAGGCATCCAGGCGAGTAACACTGGGGTACTTCTTGTTGTTACTGAGCTGTAAAGACACGTGTGTGCCATTGCATTCGCAGAATGGAACAGCAGATGTGGGTCCGGAAGCCTGTGGCATGTGCGATGCATCCCGGTCGGTAGTTCAGAACTGTTGTATCCTTTTCATGCCACCGAAGACGGTTATTACAAGTCAATAAAACGATGCTCGATTGTCATGTCAGGAATACACACCCATGGCCCGCTTCAGGAACTGGTTGGGCAACGGAAAGGAGAGACGTAGTGGGCGGGACAGAGCAACATGTCCAAACCAGGAACGAGACCAGGAAGCTTTCACCTTGGGGAGTGTACAGTGGCGTCCTGGGCAAGTTGTATATTCCCAGACTTGTCTCTGCCGCTACCCAAACGGATGTCTAGGTAGAAAGCAGACAAGCGTAACGATGCGTGAATCGAATATCAAGGCGGGTGAAATGAATTGCGATTAGCCCGCGTTGCGCGCAGGTGAGTGACTTTTCTTTTTCCCATGGCCACACACATACGTGGTGCGGCCGCCAGGTGTGGTTCAGACCACAACAAAGTCACTCCAGAAGACTGCAAAACACATCACTCTCACCATCGGCACGTTGGGTCTCGGTGGAGCAGTGAGGACGAAGTTGATTTTTGGTTTGAAAAAAAAATCTCCTTCAGATCCGACCCCCGTGTTCGTTTGGTGAAACAAAATGTTGGCATCATGATCCGGGTTCGGCTAGCCGATGTCAAGCCGAGACACCATCATCCCAAGGCTAGTCGCTGGTGGGACGTGGGGAAGGACAAGACAAAGACACACAAAACGGTTGAAAGGTTGACGTCCCGTGGTTGTGTGCTAGGCAGTGGATATCTCCGTCTCAGCACTATCGCTTCTCACCTTTTCCTCGTTTCATTGATTGAGTTGGATGCACGAGACTTGCGGTGTCGGAAGTGCCACTGGCATTGGGCCTCCGTTTCCCATAATCACAATATCGTCAAACATGACGAGATGGTGTTCCGCATTCTCCGAGACTCTGTCGAACCCACGACGTCGCTGCATGTCGTCGTTGTGACACCTAGTGTCGGCCTCACATCGGGTGTATCGTTGTCACTTGTGAAAGGGGAGGACCTACACAAGTAAAAGAGGTGAATACCTTTGCTGTGTCGGCCCAGTATAAGTGTGAAGGAGCCTGAATGTAGATAGTGCTTACCTCCAGTCGGGTGTGTACGAGACTAGAGGAAGGCAAGGGGACGCGCGCCACTTCGCGATGTTTCGACTAGTGCTGCCGTCGAAGCGAATTAGTAACTTCGAAGGTTACATAAAACCCTGCTCAGAGACACCCTGACTCGGGGGTACTCGTGGACACTCATCCTAGATTCATCTCCATCTAAAACACGACCGGGATTTGCTCTCCACAGCCTGATCGTCCGAAGCGCACGCTTGCTAGCACCACCACACGCTTCCGCCGGCGGATTACTATACGAGGCATGGGGTTGGCTCGTAACCGATTCGGAACCGGGGAAAACCCGAAAAGAGACGCCCGCGTGTCCTTTCACCTGCCACGGCCCGAGTATGAATATCTGAATCCGTTCGTCACCGAGCCACGGATGTCTCGCCAGTATCCTTCCCGGACTGACTCTCGCCGCTTCGCGGCCATCACCAAACAAGTCATATGTCATACATGCCCACTGGCATGCCCCCAGTGGACTCGTACACGAGCTCGCGATCCTACAGGCTGTATATAAACCACGCACTACGATCTCCAAGGCCCTCCGGCTCATCATCCTTGTTCATCCGCTGTCTCCTCTCCGCTTTCTTCCGATTTTCTCGCGATAGGTACACCAAGTTGACGGTGACGAAGGCCAGCATACAGACGGACATGACGATAAACGTGATTGTTGCTGAGGTGTAGTTGGGGGCGAGAGACAATGTTCCAAGGAGCCAGGTGCCAAGTATACCACCTAGTGGGGTCATGACGAAGGACATGGCCACAGCAGTTGCACGTCGGACGTGCGGTGCGCTGTTGTTCGCCAACCACGTGATCAGTGAAGGGACCGTACAATATGCCCCTGTGATGGAGAAGAAAAGGGAACCGTAGCGGACGGGGCTCGATGTGCTCGCTGTGTGTGGGCATCCGTCAGCCACGGATCCTTTCTGGAGGATGTCTTGAACATACCGTAAAACACGCTGAAGCCGATCAACTGCAGAAGAATAAAGAGTATCGCGGTATATCCACGGCACTGGTAGCGATCCGATATGACGGCCGATATTAATGACACTTTTTGCGAGATGAATGGACTTTCAGAGATATCGTTTTCTTGAAATACGTACCAACAAAGGCGACCGCGAATGGAGGTACACTCATGAGCTGAGCGTGGTTGCCTGAATATCCGAGGCCAGCAACGATCGTCGGTTCAAAGCTGTCGATATCCATGTCAACATTGGAAAGAAATAGACAGGCAGAGCTCACTAAGCGAGACCAAGTACTATCGCACCTGACAGCATCATTGTCAATCAGGGTGAAATAACGAGCATGTGGATTTTACCACTGCAGAAGAAAACGACCCCAAGGAACCATACGTGTGGCGACTTGGCCGTTCTAGCTACCTCCGTCCAGCTGAATTTGTCCTTGTCGCCGTCCTCCGAGACGGAGCCGGCGTGTTTCAGGGTGGAAGTTACGTATGCCCGTTCTTTCTGCGTCAAGAAGCGCGCCGTTTCGGGGGAGCAAGGAAGGAAGAAAACTGAGATCAGACCAAAGACAATGCTAAGTATGCCTTCCTGCATAGCCAACTAGCGTCATTTCACGACCAAGGCCATGCACAGCGTACCAAAATGAATATCCATGCCCACCCGGGCTTACCACCCTTTCCATCAAGCTGGCCAATGGCAGCGGCCAGTAAGCCAGAAAAAGCGCCGGACAACGAAGACGACAAGTAGAAAACGGCGTTCCTATTAAAAATGTCAGATAATATACTTGCAACATTAATCTCGTGCATACCGTATTTGCAGCCTCTTCCGGGGATAGAGACAAGAGAGATAGAGTACAATGCATGGAAACAATCCCCCTGGCCTGCCGGTGAATGGAGATAATGATGCTTGAAAATATCCGAACCTTCCACCAGCCCCAGGAAGAATCGACATGCCAGCAAACCTGAATAGCTATCTACAAACCCTTGAAAACCCTTCAAGTAAGTCTCAGATCCTGGGATAACACTAATAGCTACTCGCCTTGTGTGGCAGAAATGACACCCCACAGAGCGACCATGGCGGGAAGCCAAAGATTGGGTCCAACGTACTGCGGTGTCAAAAATATGTGGCTAGCTGCATGACCGATAGCGGTGTGGCTCACCTTCAGGAGCAATGTGGATGGAAGCTGAGAGAGAAAAAAATTCCTGGTGCATGTGAGCCACCACTCATATTTACAAACGATGCGCACACGTACATAGAAGTTACAGTCAGAACCATGGTGTACTATGAAAATCAATATGTGGAAATTGCTAGAACGCTCGACGCACCTGATAGTTCGACATGGCTAGCGATGTCTGCAAGCCAGCCACACGCGCATTCCCAATGTTGGTCCTATCCTGCACATCATCTGTAATTGGGCACATGGAGCTCGAGGTGGAGCCCACAAACATACCAAGTTGGCGAGGAAAAGGAAGCTGGCGCAAAATGGGAGAACTCAGATGTCAATCTTCCTCCAGACGACGCCCTCGAGCGCGGCACTCTCAACTTGGGATAATGTTTCCTCCGCAGGGGTGAGCTCGCCGGGGTCCTTCGCATCGTGAGAAGGGGAAGAATAGCACAATGCGCCAGCCTTCAAGTCGCCCATGGTACACTATAGTAACTGGAGATCAGAAGAGTACCAAATTGTAGGGTCCACTCTCAGCCATCTGATCATATATAGGACAGCGTTTTGCGGGGCTGAGTATGGCAACAACAGTCGGAGCCGTCGTGTAAGGTTTTTCACGACTGTTCGGCACAATGAGTGAGCTCTGCCGATTTGTTAGCTTGACACTGCGCAGATAAGGGATAAGTCCTGTTAAACCACAAAAGTCAACGATAACACATTGTATGTGATGGATTGTGTACGTACTTTTTCATTCAGAAGCTGTGATGAACAGCATACTTACTACTGTGTACTAGGTGTACTGCTCTGCACTTGCTTCAAGGGTCAACCGTATAAGTTATGACGAAGTCATTCAACCTCTGCGCGACAGTGTGAACATCCGAGTTGGAGCTAGCCTCAAATTGATGGTGAACCCTACTAACGAACGCACGATTTCGGCACCGAGCATGGGTGCGCAACTCCGCCCTTGAACCTTCCTGAAATGGGAAAGCCGGCGTATGATAAGAGGCGGTTGAGACGAAAATAACGGAGATTTGTACGATGCGGCTGTGAGCCGGGCGGGGACTTGAATGAACCGAGGTTCAAAGGAAAAAGAAGGGGAGACACACGAATTCCTTCATAGAGCGCATCCAATAGCCAACTTG
The DNA here is from genome assembly GCA_025782845.1 of Boletus coccyginus. NCBI lineage: Eukaryota > Fungi > Basidiomycota > Agaricomycetes > Boletales > Boletaceae > Boletus > Boletus coccyginus. The sequence goes on from JAHZSR010000143.1 coordinate 16,650, forward strand.
ATTTCGTCCCATGGCGAGGCAGCGGGAAAGCAGAGGGGAGGCCGTTGCTGGTCGCTGGGGGCCTGCTGTCCGTGCATATAAGTGCGGATACAAGCGGTGGTGAAGGGCGTGAGGGACAAGGATTACTTCGATACACCGATGCCGGTCCGCCCATGAATCATATCGCCAGTGCGCCGAGATACTATGGGATCGAGGCAAGGGTGTGCGACGAACGAGCGGGTGAAACAAAAAGGTTCTACGTCGCTTCAGATCCAAAGGCTCGACGTTGCGGCTGTGCTGGTGCTTGTCTGATCGATCGTCTCATTGGCACATTCGTCAAATCCTTATTAGCCCCCTTGCCACAGTAAATTGAGTCTGAATTTGAGTGACGTGGTCCTAACCACGCAGAATTTGAAAGTCGTCGGGGTACAGGAAACCACTGGAGGAATACCCAGGCTAGCACCGATTTAAAAACCCCTGCTCAGAAACCCCCCTGCCAGTGATCGGGGGCAGGCAGTGGGCACACGTCCTAGAACGCCTTGAACACGTCAGCGTCAGTGCACCGTGACGCGCCGTCGTGATGCCAGGACGGCATTGTGCGGGGTCCGGATCACCATAGCACTATGCGTAAGGCCCGGGAACTGACGGATGTGGAGAAAAGAGGAGCGGCCTCGCGCGTGTCCTCCGAGTCTTGCCTGCCACGAGAGTCGGACTCGGACTTGATTCTCTGATCCTTTCCGAGTCGTTCACACGGCAACTGAGTCACGGGATACCTCGCCAGTATCCTACCCGGATTAGCATGATCGGCGATCGCTGCTTCGTACATCCAAGTCACCGAACCATATATCATTACATTAATTTACATACAAGCCCCCGGTGGACTTTTACACGGACTCGTGATTCTACAGGCTGTATATAAACCACGCACTACGATCTCCAAGGCCCTCCGGCTCTTCCTCCTTGTTTATCCTCTGCCTCTTCTCCGCTTTCAACCGATTTTCTCGTGATAGGTACACCAAGTTGACAGTGGCGAAGGCTACCATGCAGACAGACATGATAATATATGTGATCGCTGCTGACGTGTAGGGGGCGGGAGACAACGTTCCAAGGAGCCAGGTGCCAAGGATACCACCTAGTTGGCCCGTTATGAAGGTCACCCCGACGGCAGTTGCACGTCGGACGTGCGGTGCGCTGTTGTTCGCCAACCACGAGATCAGCGAAGGCGCTGCACAATATGCCCCCGAGATAGACAGGAAAATGGAGGCGTAGCGGACGTGGCTCGAGGTGCTCGCTGTGCGTGTGGGCGTCAGTCAGCCACGCATCTTTTGTGGTGGATGGCCTCAACATACCGTAAAACAAGCTGAAGCCGGTCACCTGCAGAAGGGAAAATAATATCGCTGTATATCCACGGCACTGATAGCGATCTGATATGACGGCCGATATTAATGACACTTTTTTTGCGAGATGAATAAACGTCAAAGGTCGGTTTCTTGAAATACGTACAAACAAAGGCGACCGCGAATGGAGGTACACTCATGAGCTGAGCGTGATTGCCTGAATATCCGAGGCTAGCAACGATCGTCGGTTCAAAGCTGTCGACGTCGATGTCAGCATTGGAAAGAAATAGACAGACAGAGCTCACTAAGTGAGACCAATTGCGATCGTGCCTGACAGGACCATTGTCAATCAGGGTGAAATGAAGAACGTATGGATTTACCACTGAAAAAGAAAATGACGCAAAGGAGCCATACATGTGGCGACTTGGCCGCTCTGGCAACCTCCATCCAGCTGAAACTGTCCTTGTCGCCGTCCTCCGATATAGAACCGGCGTGTTTCAGGATGGAAATCACGTACGCCCGTTCTTTCTGCGTCAAGAAGCGCGCCGTTTCGGGGGAGCGAGGAAGGAAGAAAAATGAGATCAGACCAAGGACAATGCTAATTATGCCTTCCTGCATAGCCAATTAGCGCCATTTCACGACGCAGTCGATGCACAACGTACCAAAATGAATATCCATGCCCACCCGGGCTTACCACCCTTTCCATCCAGGTGGTCAATGGCAGCGGCCAGCAAGCCAGAAAAAGCGCCTGATAACGAAGACGACAAGTAGAAAGTCGCAATCCTATTAAAAACGTCAGATAATATACTGTAATATTGATCTCGTGCTGACCGTATTTGCAGCCTCTTCCGGGGATAGAAATAAGAGAGATAGAGCACAATACATGAAAAGATTCCACCTGGCTTGCTGATGAATGGAGATAATGATGCCTGAAAACATCCGAACCTTCCATCGCCCCTAGGAAGAATCGACATGCCAGCAACCCTGAATAGTTATCGACGAATCCTTGAATCCCTTTAAGTAAATCTCTGCTTGAATGACAGTAATAGTCACTCACCTTGTGCGGCAGAAACGATACCCCACAGAGTGACCGTGGCAGGGAGCATAAGATTGGATCCAACATACTGCGGTGTCAAAAGTATATGACCAGCCGAATGGTAGACAGCGGTGTGGCTCACCTTCAAGAGCAAGGTGTATGGAAGCTTAGTGAAAATTTGAGGACTGGTGCATGTGAGCCAACACTCGTATTTACAAAAGATTCACACACGTACATAGAAGTAACAGTCAGAGCCATGGTGTACTATGAAAATCAATGAATCGGAATTGTCCAGAGCGCTTGACGCACCTGATAGTTCGACATGGCCAGGGATGTCTGCAAGCCAGCCACACGCGCATTCCCAATGTTGGTCCTATCCTACACATCATCTGTAATTGGGCACATGGAGCACGAGACGAAGTTTATGAACATACCAAGGTAGAGAGTAAATGAAAGCTGGCGCAAAATGGGAGAACCCAGATGTCGAGTTTCCTCCAGACGATGTCTTCGAGCGCAGCACTCTCAGCTTGGGATAGTACTTCCCCTGCGGACGTGATCTCGCCAGGGTCCTTCACATCGTGTGAAGCGGAAGAATAGCGTAATGCGTCAGCCTTGTCCATGCCACACTATAGTATGTAGCTGGAGGTCAGAGGAGTGCCCAATTGTGGGGCCTACTCTCAGCCATCCGACCGTATAAAGGACGGCGATATGTAGGGCCTTGGCGTGGCAACTACAGTCAGAGCTCGTCTCAGCTTCACCGGTATACGCCGCTGAGGTTTATGATGGTTGGACGGAAGAACTTACCGCCGGTCATGCGGTCGTGTCACGAAACGTGTTTGATCAGTCTTTGGCACAATTGGTGAGCTCTCATTGGTTGACCACTGCACAATCGAGGGAATTACCGGATGTTCTAGCCACAAAGTCAACGACAGCATATCGTAGGACCGCACTTTTTCTACTTCATCAACTGTGTGGTCTTGTCGCGGCGCTGATCACGAGGCTTTGGTACCATTGATGAGCTCTGATTTGTTAGACACTTTATGGATTACCTGACGCCCCAACTATAAAACTAAACGAGAGCATTTTGCTGACTCATGAGGCTGGTTGGTCATCGAAGATGGTTTCAAAAGTGGCGACCTGGAGTGAAAGATTATGTCCAAACAAATGGCAACAACGGAAGCCTAAACGATCGAATCGCGACGGTCAACTCGGAGTACCTCGAAGTCTCAACGTCATCATCGTATGGCAACACTGCTCTTTGCCTCCTCTCTGTCCTGTTCTAGGAGGAACCGGTTCGCCTGTACAAGTGTGCGGGTAGCGTGTCGTTCTCTACTACGCCGCCGAGGAAATTCGAATCTGGCTCAGAGCGGAAACTGTAATCTCCAACACGGTCAGCTAACTCGCCGCTTGCACCGCTCGCGCTCGCACGTGCCCTCGACATACTCAGGCTACTGTACAAGCACCCCTCACGGTCTCGCCGACAGGCGCTACCCACATTCTCTCCAAGTATGTGTGTATGCCAACTCTTGTCATTTGATCATGTTGAGTCGAACGGAGCGGGATCCGCTCGCACATGCCCCCAATATGTATCACTACTTTACAAGCACCGCTCACGCGACCCCTTGCACGCATCACAACCCGCAGCTCGACAACACACCCAACCACCCTCCTCACGCGCGCCTAACTGAAAAAAAAAAACTCGACGTCAGCCACCGCCGGGCCCGCGCGCCTAAACCAAAACCACCGCTTTTTCATACGCGCCCGAGTCGTCGGGATAACGCACGCAGACGTCGTCGATGTCGACCCGTCCCACGTCCTCGTCGTCCTCGTTCACGAGCGTCACGTCCGAATCCACCACGTGGATCTCGTTTGTCGTGCACGTCTGCTCCGATCTGGGCGTGTGTCGCGGGGACGTGGGCGGATCGAGAGCGATCGTGGTTTCTGTGGTGGCCAGGCTGGACTGGACCCGAAGGTTCATACGCGCGTGGGGTCCGCCGTCATCGGTGGGGGTAGGTACGTGATAACCCGTCGCTTCACTTCAGGCGCCCCCGGCAGTGCGAGACCAAGGAGTGGGAGGCGGAAGCCCCCAGACTGCCTCACCCCGCTCGATTTCGCCACACGCTTCGTCCGCGCCAGCATCGACGACTCGGCGTCCGGATCGTCGTCTTAGCCCAAGTTATAGGCTGTGGGGGAACACGCCCAGATACAGGAAACGAGCCACCAATTTTAAACCCCCTGCTCAGAAACACCGTGACTCGGGGGTAAGCACTCGTCCTAGAGTGTCTCAAACACGTTCAGGACGTGCTCTCCGCACCCCGCCAGTGCACGGCGTTTATATTACTTGTCGTACACTAAGCGTTCAACGAGCAATACATATATCATTACACGCCCCTAATAGACTTGTACACGAGTTCGCAATTCTACAGGCTGTATATAAACCACGCACTACGATCTCCGAGGCCCTCCAGCTCTTCCTCCTTGTTCGTCCTCTGCCTCCTCTCCGCTTTCAACCGATTTTCCCGCCATAGGTACACCAAGTTGGCAGTGATGAAGACCAGCATACATACAGACATGGCGATAAACGTGATCGTTGCCGACGTGTAGTTGGGGGCGGGAGACAACGTTCCAAGGAGCCAGGTGCCAAGTATACCACCTGCTTGGGTCATCATGAAGGTCACGCCCACAGCAGTCGCACGTCGGACGTGCGGTGTGCTGTTATTCGCCAACCACGTGATCAGTGAAGGTTGCACACAATATGTTCCCGAGATGGATAGGAAAAGTGAGCCGTAGCGGACGTGGCTCAATGTGCTCGCTGTGTGTGTGGTAATCGGTCAGCCATGCATCCTTTCTGGTGGATAGCTTCAACATACTGTAAAACATACTAAAGCCGATCACCTGCAGAAGCGAAGAAAATATCGCGATATATCCACGGCACTGGTAGTGATCCGATACGACAGCCGATATTAACGACACTTTTATTTTGCGAGATGAATGACCGTCAGAGAGATCAAATTCTTGAGATACGTACCAACAAAGGCGACCGCGAATGGAGGTACACTCATGAGCTGAGCTTGGTTGCCTGAATATCCAAGGCTAGCAACGATCGTCGGTTCAAAGCTGTCATTATCGATGTCAGCATTGGAAAGAAATAGACGGACTCAGACAGAGCTCACTAGGCGAGACCGAGTAGCATCGTACCTAACAGGTCCATTGTCAATCAGGGCGAGTTGAAAATGGGTATGGATTTACCATTGAGGAAGAGAGCGACGCAAAGGAACCATACATGTGGCGACTTGGCCGTTCTAGCTACCTCCTTCCAGCTGAAACTGTCCATGTCGCCATCCTCCGAGATGGAACCGGCGTGTTTCAGAGCCGAATTCACGTACGCCCGTTCTTCCAGTGTCAAGAAGCGCGCCGTTTCGGGGGAACGAGGAAGGAGGAAGAATGAGATCAGACCAAAGACAAAACTAAGTAGGCCCTCCTACATAACCAATGAACTTCATTTTACGACGCAGTCGATGCACAACGTACCAGAATGAATATCCAGGCCCATCCGGGCCTACCACCCTTTCCATCCAAGTGGAGAATTGCAGCGGCCAGCAAGCCGGAAAAAGCGCCAGATAACGATGCTGGCATGAAGAAAGTTGCAATCCTATTAAAAGTATCAGATAATATACTGCAACATTGGTCTTGTGCAGACCGTATGTGCAGCCTCTTCCGGGGATAGAAATAAGAGAGATAGAATACAATGCAGGGAAACAATCCGCCTGGCCAGCTGGTGAATGGAGAGAATGGAGCCTGAAAATATATCCGAACCTTCCATCAGGCCAAGAAAGAATCGACATGCCAGTAATCCTGAATAGTTATCTACGAATCCTTGAATTCCTTTGAGTAAATCTCTAATCGTGATAGTAATAGTTACTCACCTTGTGCGGCAGAAACGATACCCCACAGAGTGGCCATGGTAGGAAGCATAAAATTGGGTCCAACGTACTGTGGTGTCAAAAGTACATGACTAGCTGCATGGTCGATAGTGGTGTGGCTCACCTTCAAGAGCAGGGTGGATGGAAGCCTAACTGCAACAAGAGGACTAGCGCATGTGAGCCAACATTAATACTTATAAACGATTCGCGTGCGTACATATAAGTAACAGTCAGAGCCATGGTGTACTATGAAAATCAGTGAGTCGGAATTATATTGTCTAAAGCGCTCGGTATACCTGATAGTTCGACATGGCTAGCGATGTCTGCAAGCCAGCCACACGCGCATTCCCAATGTTGGTCCAATCCTATACACCATCTGTAATTGGGTACACAGAACTCGAGGCAGAGCCTACGAACATACCAAGCCGGCGAGTAAAAGGAAGATGGCGCACAATGGGAGAATCCAGATGTCGAGTTTCCTCCAGACGATGCCCTCGAGCGCAGCACTTTCAATTTGGGATGATACTTCCTTTCCAGAGGTGAGCTCGCCGGGGTCCTTCACATCGTGTGACGGGGAAGAATAGTGCAATGCGTCATGATCAGCCTTGTCCATGGTACACTAGCTGGAGGTCAGAGGAGCGCTTGATCGTAGAAAAGACGGGGTCATATTGGGTCTGGGCGTGGCAACAACAGTCGGAGCTCGTCTCAGTTTCTGCGGTATATGCCGCTGTGAAGTTTATCATGATTGAAATTCGGAAGAACTTAACGGTCGTGCGGTCATGTCGGAGGACGCCCGTTGATGAATCTGGGGCAAAATTGATGTGCTCTGGCCGCATTGGTTAGCGACTGCACAAATAAGGGAGTTGGCTGATGTTCTAACCACAAAAGTCAATGATAACACATTGTAGGACCACACTTTCTACCTGGATCAGTCGTCGTAACGTTTTTGACGAGGCTTCAAGTTTGGTACGAGTCACTGGTGAGCGCCGGTGAGCTCTGATTGGTTTGCCACTTTACGATGAGGAACCACCTGATGTGACTATAAAAGTAATTGATAACACAGTTGGCTGGTAGAATTGCCCTCCGGGCATCCCTGGACCCGAGGTTGGTCCCCACGAAACGAATTCCATGATTCAGATTGATGGTGGTGTGTCCAACCACCCGTGCCACGGTCCGGCGGGGACCTGGCTCTCGGTAAGGGCATTTCCGGTTTGGAAACCTGTCCCCCCTGATTCCATGAATTTAGGCTTCAAGCGCAGCTGTGGGTCAAACTTTGAGCGACATTCGGCAGACACACCCGACACGAGAACGTTTGCCGCAGTGAATGCTGTACCCGTGGGATATTACAAGGTTTGCACACAAGATATGATGCTTTCCCACCCCTCACGAGAATTGGTATGGACCGCAGCAGTTCAACGACAGTACTTGCCGCCGCATTGAAGGCGATCGAATCACCGCGAGACATCTCCACTCGGCTCTGATAAATCATCGTTCTCCAATCCCCTTGTCTCGCCAGCCACCGCTTGAGCTTATCTTGCATCACTGTTCCACTGAGAAGTCCATCGGTCCCAAGCGACGATTCCTCCCAGCGTGTTTATCACACTAAGACATCTGCACTTGGAAACGTCGAGATCGAATCGACGGAGGACTGGTCTAGCCCAAACAGCTCGTGCATCCATGGCTCCAGTGCCTTCTTGATCTCTTCCTTCCATTGCCGAACGGCTCACCCCAGTCGACGGGGATAGCGGGGATAGCGATTTGGATACTCCGTCCACCAACATGCGCCCTCTCTTGTCACCATATACCGTCTCGTCTTCACACCCTGCCTCACGAGACGACAGGCTTACGGGAGCGTTACGGTTTTTCGTGCTTCTCAGACAGCCTTTCGGTGCGCTGCTGCTCGTTCCTCTATGATACAATGAATATAAGTGTGGTGCCTCTGATCATCCCATCGTCGTCCAACTACTGAAGGACATGTCACCGCGCTATCTCGCACGGAAGATACGGACGCTAGATATCTTGTAGTTGCTTCGTGTAATATGATTCATCGTTTCATCGTACCCTGGATCGCAATTTTGGACAGAGATGGCCGCAACAGACGTGCCCGCAGTGAGACTAACGTCGTGCCCCCGGGTGTGCGATAGGTTCAGTCGCGTCGGTCTACCATCACCACATCCCCACCCTCACTCAATCACGACCGCGAGCAGGGGCGGAACCTGTACCCGACGCGTTTCTGCCACCGATCGAGAATGTGACAGGTATGAATGGTGGTGGGGATTGGTACGGGCCTGGCGACGATGACACGCGAAGAACAGTTCTGGCACGGCTTGCGTCGTGGGCAACTACACGAGAGACCAGCATTCGCGGATAGAGACAGGGAATGATTCGACCGTAAGAGAGGAAGATGGAAGGACGTGTGTGAGCGTGATGGGGGGTGTGATGGGGAACGAGAGCAGGCCGCCGCCGCCGCCGCCGCCGACAAGAGGACATTGGGACAACCGCGACCGACGCGTTGTGTTCCAACTCTCGCCACCACCTCCGCGAATGGAGGCGGTGGGAGTATGACCCGGGTGTTTCCTTCGCGCGCAGTTGACAAATCCATATTCGCCATCACCGGGTGGTGAGGACCGAGAGTACGCGCCACCACCGAGGGAGTTTGACCATAGGCGGTACGGTGCAGGAGGGATGCTGTGGGGGATAAGAGGGACGATCATTTCGCCTCCACTTCCGCGTACGAGTTGAAGTGGGGTGATGTTTCAGGAGGGGTGGATCCGAGCGTTGAACGTTGAACTTTCGGGTGCTTGCTAACGGACGGTTATTGCATGCTCTGTTCTTCCCTGAGTTCGATCGCTGCTTTTCGTTTTTGAATAATCATCAAGGGGTGGGTAAAGCACCCATTTTGGCCAGAGCAAGCGCGAAAGATGCCAAATGATTGTGGGTGTGTGAATTGATTCGATAAGAACACGTGTATACCAGGCGACAGTGGTGCAGCGTACCGGGAGTAAACGACCAGCATCGGCAACTTGGAACGCCACAAAACAGCACATTTTGTGGAAGGTACGCGGTTGGCATGACCTAAATGCACTTTTTTGGGTCGCTTAGAGCTCACCAGCCAATGAGAGGGCTTCAAAATCACCACATAGGCTGTCGGAGAGACTTCAAGTGATAACGTTACTCGTCTGCTTTGCAGATGCACCAACCCCCATTCTATTGATCTGATACCTGGCCGGGAATGCCTCCCAAGGCACGCTTCGGGCGAAGGAATGGTGAGCACCTGTGGTACGATTGAAGGGACGATGCTGATGAGAACACAAGCGCCGAGCGAAAACAATCCCTCTTCCAGTATCGTTGAACGAAAAGAAGCAAAACCGATCGTAATCGATGGTCGAAATAACATTAATATCGTCGCAGTCCTCGTTGATGGGAAGCACATCGTGAGCGGTGACGATGAAGGGAAGATTCGACGTTGGCGCATGGAGGATGGCAAGGAGGTGGGGACGCCAATGGATGCGGGGAGTGCTGTTCGCGGCATTGCAGTGTCACGAGATGGAAAGTGGATCGTCAGTGGGACGAGAAGTGGGCAGGTGACGGTGTGGAATGCACAGAGTCACTCAAAAGTGACCGAATTCAGGGCACACTACACTCTCATTAATGCTGTCGACACCTCGCCAGATGGGACGAAATTCGTGACTGGAGCGGACGACGAAACTGCTTGCGTCTGGTCGCTGTTGACTGGCGAGTGACTGCTCGGCCCCTTGGAACACGACAACACTGTGGGAGCAGCAAAGTTTTCTCCTAACGGACGCCTCATCGCCACTGCCACATGGAATTCTGTTCTGGTCTATGACACTCGGAATGGCAGTCTCCAATTCTGGTTCCCAGTCCAAGTCCGCGCGGTGGCGAACAACGGCCAGTCCCTCGCCTGGGCCAGCGATAGCAACCAACTCTTTGCCTTTTCACACGACGCCTACATCCACCATCTCGACGTGTCCGCCAAGACCACACTCTCTCAATGGCGCATTCACAGCACCACCAATACCAGATGCATCGCACTGGAAAGCAACGGCACATTCATCGTTGCCTCTGCTGGTTCTTCAATGTCATTTGGGATACAACGAGCCACGAGCAAATCGGGGCTGTCATCGAGTACACTCATAGCGTCTGGTCCATGGCTATGTCATCAAACTTTGACTTTGTAACTGGCGGAGACAACAGAATCACCCTTCAGGCACTCCGTGGCATCCTTCCCCCTCGCTACATCAACAATGTAAGTCTACCTGCATTAAGAAATCTGGCAATTGCAAACCTCTCTATTCGCCGTTGTAGACCCCCCGCATGCAGGAAATCCAGCACACAGAGCTTGAAAAATTTGACGACAGTCTAGGTACGTTCATTTGCATCCTGATCCTGGTTTTTGACACCCGTGTTCATCAGACGAAAGAATAGCAAATCCCAGGCAAACCATCCAGGAGCTGCGCGGTAAACTCGCCGAATGTCAACAAAACGCCAGTCAGGAGAGGGATGACCTTATCCAGTCGCTACGCACTCAAGAGGAAAGCTCGAGTATGTTCCCCGTCACCCTGACCCATATTGTCTTGATTTGGGCCTATTAGATACCAGAATCGCGCGTGTCGAAAAATTTGTCCAAGAGCTCCGCACCCAGCTCGTGGAATTTCAACGCGAAGCCAATGAACAAAAGGATAGCTCGAACGAGGTCATCAGTTCACTACGTGCAGACCTTCATACACAGAAATCGGGTTCGGGTTCGTTTATTTCCAACCCCCACTCGCCCTTCATAGTCTTTCTGTTACTTATGTCCATCAAAGCACAAGAAATAGCGACTCTCAACAAAGGTGTTGAACAGTTTCGTAACAAGCTTGTCATGTCCAAACGCACTGCCAACCAAGAAAAGGATATCCTCAACAAAACCATAAATTCCCTTCGAACACGCGACGAAAGCTCCAGTGCGTCCATATCCACTGAGATCCGTGCTCCGTTGATTTCCATGGCCATTAGGCGGCAGAATCACACATCCTGAACAAACCATCCAAGAACTCCGCTTCCAGCTTGCCGATGCTCAACGGATCAACCATGCACATGAGCAGAGGCATCAGTGCGAATCCCTGTATGCCAAAGGTCACATACAGGGTGCTGCAGAATGTCTTCTCAAGTTTGCGAATACTGTAAACTCGGATACGAGAGCCGAGAAGGCAATCATCGACTGGGTTGCTGGTGAGTTTCGGCGTCGTGTATTAGAATAGAGTATTTCATCGTTGCCATCAGATTTTACCCACCGATGCGTCACGGTGCTGGAGAGAATGGGAGACGAGGCATCCAACACCGGGAATCCGGATGAGGTGGCTGCAGCTTACTCTACTGCGTTGTCGCTCGGCCCCACAACCCCGAACGCTGTACTAATGAAGTGGACGAGCATAATGTTGATTCGTGGATCAGCGGTCGAAGCATCGAGTGCCGCGACCAAGGTATGCTCTCCGTGATGGTCTGAAGATGGATAGTGACACTCTTTCGGTTTAGTTCAAGGTCCCGAGGTTTGTCGTTTACCGCATCATTTGCGACATTCTGGAACAACATGGTCGACTCACGGAGGCGGTCGAGTGTTTCCTACAAATGCAGAACGAGTTACAAGAGGACGCAGGTGTGGGTAATGAGCGAGAGGAATGGAAATTCGGTGGGTGGTTACAGCCGTGACTTGGTCCGTGCTAGTTAGAACAACCCCCTCCTCCCCCAGATTTTCGACGGCGTTGTGCCAAGAAGCTAGAGAAGCTGGGCGACGGCGCGAGGGACTCTAAGAAGCATGATGAGGCCATCGGATACTACTCCAATGTACTGTCGCTCGACCCGGCAAACAACGATATTCTCCTTAAGCAGAGTACAGAGGTACGAACTGTGTTTCACTCCATGTCAAATGGACCCCCCTGATCCACACCCCCAGGACATCGAGCTCGACTCATCATCCCACACGGGGTACGAGAGGAGGCATGCTGCATTACACGGCTTGGGGCTTCACCGGGAAGCTTTCGAGGCATTCAGGGTGATACTCTCAAGGATGGAGCAGTCTCCAGATCCACACACTCGCAGTAAGCCATTTGCTGTTGCACGTAACAGAGGATTTTGATTGGTTGTGGACAGAGCTTCGTAATCGGTACATCGATGCAACTGCCACGATTCAAGAAGTGGTTGAGGAGACGGTCCGCCACATGCCACGTGTACTCATCGACACCACTACTGGCCGTCTCTACGACAAGGCCCAGCAAGCAGCAGCTTTCGAGGAACTTCTAATCTACAACGAGCTACGGTCTTCGATGACTATCCGACTCGACCATGCACGCATTCGGAGAGAAGTGGAGGCGTTTTACCGATATGTGATGCTGTCGCACAGGTGGCAGCCCCATGAACCAACATTCCAGATGGTCGAGAATAGCTCAATCTACGGGTTACCGACGTCTCCCGGGAACAACAAGGTACAGAAGTTCTGTGAACTCGTACGGTCTCTTGACTTCCAGTGGGCATGGAGCGACACTTGCTGCGTAAATCAGCAAGATAAGGGGGTCCAGCAAGAATCTGTGGTTGCCATGTTCAGATGGTATCGTGGTTCGTCCCTCACGATCATCCACCTCCTCGGGGTCTTGTCGGAGTCACAGGAGATTGGACATCTGTGGAGAAGCATCTGGAACACCCGTGGGTGGACATACCAAGAATACATTGCTTCTAAGGTCGTCCAATTCTACACCGAGGACTGGAAGCCATACCTTGGATTGGACATTTTCAACCACAAGGAATCGCCTCTGATCCTTTCGGAGATGGAACAGGTGATGAACTTCGCCACGCAGGAGTTGGCCACCCTTGATCCGGGATTGGATAGGGTGCGCGAGAAGTTATACTTGGCTTCCAGGCGTCGAACGACACGGGAGGAAGACATTGCATATTCGTTGTTCGGCATCTTCAAAGTCCTGATTCCGGTGATATATGGGGAGGGTAATCAGGCAGTTGGTCGCCTCCTGGAATATATCCTGACCCGTTCGGACAATGTTACGCCTCTCGCGTGGACCGGGAAGAGCTGTGGTAGTCACCACACCTACCTCCCTGCGGATCTGACTGTCTACAACGAGATCGTGCCACCACATGTTCCACGACCAATGGAGACAGCTGAGATGGATGGGATGGTCATGACGTTGTCCTCATCGTTGCCTGACCATTCCCTCGCTGTAGCTTTGTACGAGCGGCTCGTCAATCTCCCCCCGCTATCCCTCGACGCTGGTCGGCTGCGACTTCCTGGGATTGTATTCCCCCTCGCTGACCTTGTCCCTCCCTCGGAATCTGATTCCAATGTTGGCCCCCGTGTTTATCGGGTGACATCACCCATGCTCGGAGATGTCGAGATCAAGACATCAGACAATTTATCTGGGATGCCTGGTTTACTTCTCATCAATCCCTGGATCAGTCCCCTCCTCGACCAGGATTACTCGTGCGGCGCCGCTCTGTTTGATGATGCCACGTGCGCACTGCGGCTCGCCGTCCAGCTCATGCAGCCGTTTGGAGCACTGCTGCTTGCACCGCTGTCACGCGTGCAATACAGACGGGTAGCTACGGATAGCTTGATCATGGTTCGAGTTCGCGAGGAGACTTCGTTGACTGACTTGATGGGTGGCATCCATACAGTCCACATACAGTAGATACAGATTGATGAATTCGGACCTTTACCATTTTGTATCCCACCCCCACGACATTCGAGCAGTTACTTTTGTTCTCGTTCTTTTGAGGTGCTCGCTGTGTGTGGGAACTGGGTCAGCCACGCATCCTTTCTAGCGGACGACTCGGCGCTCGGATCATCGTCTTGGCCAATGGAATAAGGCTGTGGGGCAACACGCGCGGATACGGGTATAATGAGCTACCCATTTACAGTACAAAACCCTGCTCAGAAACACCGTGACTCCGAGGGAGTAAGCACTCGTCCTCTGGTGTCTCGAACACGGTCGGGATGTGTTCTCTGCAGCCACGTCAGTGCACGGCGTTTATATTAGTTGTCTTGACGGCGAGTCCAGAACTGCGGTGTGGGGGGGACGCTGGTGGCTCAGCTGTGAGATTCAGAGATTTATACCCCCGAGCCGTGGCAGGTGAAAAGAACACGGAGGACTCTCCTCTTTCCCCAGATCCGAATCAATTAGGAGCAAACCGCATACTAGTACCCGTATGCAGCGCTGGCAAGCCTGAGCGTTCAACGAGCAACATATCATTACATGCCCCCCTAATCAACCCCTAATAGACTCGTACTAGTACACGAATTCACGATTCTACAGGCTATAGATAAACCACGCACTACGATCTCCGTGGCCCAAGTCCGGCTCTTCCTCCTCCTTGTTCGTCCTCTGCCTCCTCTCCGCTTTCAACCGATTTTCCCGCCATAGGTATACCAAGTTGGCAGTGATGAAGACCAGCATACATACAGACATGGCGATAAACGTGATCGTTGCCGACGTGTAGTTGGGGGCGGGAGACAATGTTCCGAGGAGCCAGGTGCCAAGGATACCGCCTAGTTGGGTCATCATAAAGGCCACGCCCACAGCAGTCGCACGTCGGACGTGCGGTGCGCTGTTATTCGCCAACCATGTCATCAGTGAAGGTTCCGCACCATATACCCCTGAGATGAATAAGCAAAGGGAGCCGTAGCGGACGTGGCTCGAGGTGCTCGCTGTGTGTGTGGGAATTGGGTCAGCCCACGCATCCTTTCTAGCGGATGGCTTCCACATACCGTAAAACACACTGAAGCCGATCACCTGCAGGAGCGAAAAGAATATCGCGGTATATCCACGACATTGATAGTGATCCGATATGACGGCCGATATTAATGACACTTTTTTTCCGAGATGAATGACCGTCAGAGAGATCGTACGATTGAAATACGTACAAACAAAGGCAGCCGCGAATGGAGGTACACTCATGAGCTGAGCTTGGTTGCCTGAATATCCAAGGCTAGCAACGATCGTCGGTTCAAAGCTTTCGACATCGATGTCAGCATTGGAAAGAAACAGACAGACTCAGATAGAGCTCACTAGGCGAGACCGAGTAGTATCGTACCTAACAAGACCATTGTGAATGAGGGTGAGTCGAAAAAGGGTACATATGGATTTACCATTGAAGAAGAAAACGACGCAAAGGAACCATACATGTGACGACTTGGCCGTTCTAGCTACCTCCTTCCAGCTGAAACTGTCCATGTCGCCATCCTCCGAGACGGAACCAGCGTGTTTCAGAGCGGAAATCACGTACGCCCGTTCTTTCAGCGTCAAGAAGCGCGCCGTTTCGGGGGAGCGAGGAAGGAAGAAGAATGAGATGAGACCAAAGACAATGCTAAGTAAGCCTTCCTGAACAGCCAATTAACGTCAATTCACGACGCAGTCGATACACGGCGTACCAGAATGAATATCCAGGCCCACCCGGGCCTGCCACCCTTTCCATCCAGGTGGAGAATGGCAGCGGCCAGCAAGCCGGAAAAAGCGCCAGATAACGATGATGACATGAAGAACGTTGCGTTCCTATTGAAAACGTCAGATAATATACTGCAACATTGATCCCATGCAAACCGTATGTGCAGCCTCTTCCGGGGATAGAAATAAGAAAGATAGAGTATAATGCATGGAAAGATTCCCCCTGGCCAGTTGGTGAATGGAGAGAATGAAGCCTGAAATTATTATCCGAACCTTCCGCCAGCCCCAGGAAGAATCTACATGCCAGCAACCCTGAATAGTTATCGACGAACCCTTGAATTCATTCATTCCCTTAAGTAAATCTCTGGGATGACAGTGATAGCCACTCACCTTGTGCGGCACAAACGATACCCCACAGAATGACCGTGGTAGGAAGCATGAGATTGGGTCCAAGGTACTACGGTGTCAACGTGTATGACTAGCTACATGGTCGGTAGCGGTGTGACTCACCTTCAAGAGTAAGGTGGATGGAAGCCTAACAGAAATAAGGGGACTGGTGTACGTGAGCTAACATCGATATTTACAAACGATTCGCATGCATACATATAAGTAACAGTCAGAGCCATGGTGTACTATGAAAATCAATGAGCCGGAATTATATTGTCTAGAGCGCTCGACATGCCTGATAGTTCGACATGGCCAGCGATGTCTGCAAGCCAGCCACACGCGCATTCCCAATATTGGTCCTATCCTACACACCGTCTGTAATCGGGAACATAGAACTCGAGATGGAGTTTACGAACATACCAAGGTGGCGAGTAAAAAGAAACTAGTGCACAATGGGAGAATCCAGATGTCGAGTTTCCTCCAGACGATGCCCTCGAGCGCAGCACTTTCAATTTGGGATAATACTTCCCTTTCAGGGGTGAGCTCGCCGGGGTCCTTCACATCGTGTGACGGGGAAGAATAGTACAATGCGTCAGCCTTGTCCATGATACACTAGCTGGAGGGCAGAGGAGTGCCAAACCCTGAGCCATCTGATCGTAGTTATATCGGGCCCAAGCGTGGCAACAACAATCAAAGCTCGTATCAGCTGCGCCGGTATACGCCGCTGTGAGGTTGATCATGATTGGGACGGAGGAACTTGACGGTCGTGCGGTCATGTCGGAGAACGCTGGTGATGAGTCAGGGGGAAAAATCGATGTGCTCTGATTGGTTAGCGACTGCTCAAATAAACCACAAGAGTTAACGATAACACACTGCGGAACCGTATTTTCTACCTGGCCACACCAGTCGTTTGAGTGTAACGTTTTTCACGACCGTTGGTGAGCTCTGATTGGTCAACCACTTTACGATGAGGAATCACCTGAAGACTTCCCAACCATAAAAGTAAATGATAGCATATAGAATTCATCATTGTCCTCCGGGCTACCTGGACCGGGCATCCCTGGACACCAGAGGTTGGTAGAGTTATTTGGAAAGTTGGTGTGTGGGAACCTAGGTCAACCACCCATGCAGGAACAGGGGTTAAGGTTAGGCTCAGACTCCCCGAAGTCCTATCCCCTAGTCCAGGAACAAGCTCACTTGCGGCTGGCGGATGAAGTTCACAGCTCGGTGGACACACGTACCAGACACGAGATTCACTGCACAGCCGGATGTGTGCCTGTGAGATATTAAATTTACCCACAGAG
Source organism: Boletus coccyginus (assembly GCA_025782845.1). Classification (NCBI taxonomy): domain Eukaryota; kingdom Fungi; phylum Basidiomycota; class Agaricomycetes; order Boletales; family Boletaceae; genus Boletus; species Boletus coccyginus. The sequence continues at coordinate 34,062 of JAHZSR010000143.1, forward strand.
TCTCAGTTCAATCAAGACGCAAAGTTACAAACAGGTCGCCACGAGAATGAGCACTGTGACCACAAGCAAACGGCAGTACTTGCCGCAGGGCGATCGAATTGCGAGAGCCGCTTGGCATGTGCATTCCGTTTGAGCCGAGTTTTATGACAGCAGCATCGATGGTGATTTGCTCGTGGCTAGGGACTCATCAATGACGCTTGTCGACTCGACGTAGAGGTCACCCTAGGCCCGTCGTATGACAACACTGCTCAGCCTGTGCATCCCTTTTTGCCGTTTGTCCGTGTTCTGGGAGGGACTTGTGCCAATAGCGCCTCATTCTCTACTACGCCGAGGAAATTCCAAATTCCCAGCACGGAGGGTCCTTATCATATACTGATGCGCTGACTGGCGGTCCGAGTCGTGATGCCCACATTCCCGTCAAGCGATATGTTTCCAAGTTCTCGTCATCTCATCCGCTCGCACGCACACGCAACACACTACCGTAGTACCAAGCACCTCACGCGACCCCCTCGCACGCGTCACAACCGCACCTCGACGACACACCCAAGCACCCTCCTCACGCGCCCCGCCTACTAAAAAAAAAAACGCGACGTCAGCGGTCAGCCACCGCGCCGCGCGCGCGAACCAAACCACACGCACCGCTTTCATGCACGCCCGGGTCGTGGGATAACGCACGCACATGTCGTCGACGTCGACTCGCGCCACGTCTTCCTCGTCCTCGTTCACGAGCGTCACGTCCGAATCCATCACGGGGATCTCGTCGTCGTGCGCGTCTGCGTCGGTCTGTGCGTGTGTCGCTGCCGTGATGACCTTGTCGGCCTGGGCCTGGTACGCGCGGGGTCCACGATCATCGTTGACCAGGTTCAGCGACTTGCTCGCCATCGGTGGGGGTAGGTACGTGATAACCCGTCGCGTCGCCTCCGGCGCCCGCATCGGCGTCGCAAGACCAAGAAGCGGGAGGCGGAAGCCCCCAGACTGCTTCACCCCGTTCAGTTTCGCCACACGCACCGCCGACGTCGCCTTTCGCCTTGTGCGCGCCAGCGTCGACCACTCGGCGTCCGGATCGTCGTCTTGGCCAAAGGCGTAGGCGGTGGGGCAACCGCGTGGTGCTTTGCGTGGTGCGGTGGGTTCGGGCGAGGTCAGGCGCTTGCGTTTCGGTTCTGGGGTTCGTATATGCGGGGGGTCGGTGGCGGCTTGACCGGTTTTATGTACCACAGGAGGAGGGGGAGGGGGAGATACGCGAGTCCCTTCGTGGAGCACATCCACGAGCCAACTTGGTGCCGTCCCCTGAAGAGGCTGTGTGGACGCAGAGGGGTAGTCGTAGCTGGTCGCTGTAGGCCTGCTGTCCGTGCATGCGGGTGGAGATACAAGCGGTGGTGACGATGGGCGTGAGGAACAAGGAGCACCTCGATACACTTACCGGGTACCAGGGCTAGAGTGGACTTTACCTGGGGCTGGAGCGTGGAGCCGAGGGCCAGGAGAACTGTGAATCAACGTAGGGCGGCCTTTGGCGGCACGGCTGGCGTGAGGCGGGCTTGGGAGCCCTGGGGATGACCAGCGGCGCGACGCGTCCCTGTTGAGCTTAAGCGGAGGGTTATATTGGACGGCACGGTCGGAAAAGGTGGATATATGCGCTGGTTTTTTCTTTGCAAGCGGTTCTGTTGGATAGACTGCGGGTCCAGCCTGCGGTTGGTGAGGTGAATCCAAGAGTTTGGTGTGAACCGTGTCTTGCGTGGGCTCGCCACCTTGGGGTGGCTTGTTGGCTGCACGAATTGCGGCGCAAGACTTGATGGCGCCGGGACGGTGGACAGAGTCAGGTCCAAGAGGGCTGCCGTCGCGTACGGCCGGTTGGTCGCCCCGCGTACCTCGTCGGGCCTGTTTCCTGAACGCCTCCACGATGGGCTTGGGACGGGATTTGGGAGGCGGTCGGGCCGGTGCAGGGGTCGTCGCCAGGGTTGGTTTGGGGATGGACGGACGAGATGCGGCGTTGATGCGCGCGATGCTCCAAGGATTGGAACGATACTCTACGGTCTCGTGTCGAGCGGAGAGATCCATCTCGCGGATCAGACGCGCGTCCGTGGTGTCGTTCTTGGCGCCCGGATCGGGGTCGATGTCCGAGTCCGAGTCGGAGACATGTACAGGGCGTCCTCTGTAGCTGGAAAAACACCAGTCGCTAGTTGCCATGGATATGTGCGCCGGACGGGTGGAAGCGGTTGTTTGGCAAGAGCCTTGGGACCAAACAACCACCTTGTTGGTCATTGCAGACGGTCCCGCAGCGCGTCTGGTTGCAACCACGCGGGCTTGATGGTCCCTGATGATCAGCAGAACCCAACGAGAGGCCGTGCCGCGTTGTTTGGGTGGTGATAAAGGATCAGCTAAAACCGTCCAGTAAAACCCGAAATGAGGGTGTCGTAAGTGCAGGGTCCTGAGATGGCAGGCGGCGTTAAAGAGGAGCCGTCATAGTATTTGAGGACGTGTGGACGCTCCCTTTTTTTTTCTCCCTGTGGTCGCAGCCATGTGGACAGACAGACTGGTCGCTCGTTTCCACAAACGATCTGCGTCGCTCCAGGCCCAGGGCGCGCCGCTCATCCGTTCTCCAGCCTCGCGGCCGTTCAGCACTGCGACGCTCGATCCCGTGCAGGAACTCGAGGACGTGCCCCGCGAAGCCCCTGCAATCACCGCCACGAGCGAAAAGATAAACGAAAAGGGTTCAGATTCCAAACCGGTCGCACCCAAACCCGACCTCTCCCTCGCGCAAGCCACCGCCGACATCGAATCGAGCAACTTGCTGGGCATGCGGAGCCTTCGCTCCTTTTTTATGGAGGAGATCGATACAGCGCAGGCTGCTGCTCCGTTGTCGGCCTACTGTTTCATGACCGGCTTCATGTACGTCGCTTGCGTTCCGCCTCGCCCCCCGTCGCTCACCCCCACCCCGTTAGCGATGCAGTGTCCTTTTCTGCGATATTCGTTTGGTGTGCCTTCCAGACAGGCAACTCTGTACAAGTACGTCCGCCGCCCTCGTCCCCCTTTGCCCGCTGAGCGGGACCCCCCGTAGCTTGCACTCGCCCTCGCGCGACTCTTCAACGGCGAGCACGACCACTCCTTCCACATTGCCGATCAACAAGCCCTCTGTTCCATCCTCGCCTTCATCTTTGGCGCCTTCATCGGCCGCATCGGCGACAAGATCGGGTGCAAGACCCGCGCGTGGTTGACGCTCGGCACCTTCATCCAGACCGTCTTCACCTTGTTCGGCGCGATCGCCATCTGGAAGAGCGGCTCGGGCAGCGTCGCAGCCAACCGCGGCGACCCCGCCTGGTCCAACGCCGTCTCGTTCATCACCGTCGGATGCATCAGCGCGAGCATGGGTCTCCAAGGTATCATGGGTAAACGTCTCGGTACCCAATTTACGACGACCGGTGCGTGCCCCCCCCCCCCCCGGAACCCGACGTTCCACGTTGTCACACACTGACGCTGATTCGTTCTGCAGTGGTCCTCACCACGACCTGGTGCGAACTCATGACCGAACCTCGGTTGTTCAACCTCCGCCGTCTCGTCGTCTCGCGCGATCACAAGGTCATGGCGATCGCGTTTCTCTTTTTGGGCGGTTTCGTGGGCCGGGCGATCCTGGACAAGATCGGGTCTGCGGGCACGCTCGGTGTAGGAACCGGTCTCCGTTTCGTCACCACGCTCTGGTGGTTGCTCGTTCCTGCCAAGAAAGCAAAGTAACGTCGGTGACGCGCTCATGTGGGTGGACAGACGCCATCACGCGCTTGGTCAGTGACCGGTGCTGGGTGATGCAAGATATGGAAGCGATGGGTATGCATGCAGGATCAGTGTTACACTATGGGTCCGTCTCTTTGCAGACGAACGAGATTAAGTAAAAACATGAACCACGACGAATCACGACGTAACGCCGTGTCGGATTTGTGAAGCGATATAGGTATTAATAGATTGCACATACCTTGGGCTTTATTTCATCAAACATATGTTTTTTGGACGCACCAGTTTATAAAAGAATTGATTAGATGGTCTTATGCACTCACTTGGCCCCGCTAGCATCTGATCGCTGTCAGGTAATCATGATATCGATACAACCACGTCCCTTGCACAACATCACCTTCCAAGCAACCGACCCAACAACCCCTTCTTAGCCTGCCCGCCCTCCACCTCATCGACATACCTAACCCGGACCGACCCATGTGGCGCCTCAAGCTCCACCCGATCACCCTCCCACTCGCCCTCGCCCAACAAGCTGAAATCGCCAACAAAGTACCGCCGCACGGTGCCGAGCTGACTGAGCTGGGTCGCGTTCTCGACGATAGTGTCGTTGATGGATATGCTGCCGTGCTTTGTGGAGAGGGAGAGGAGCCCCTGGAAGGAACGCGGGATGGCGAGGCGGATCGTCCCGTGTTTGGCGAGCCCTGTGAGCGCAAACGGAGCCGCGCCGTCGAGGGCGTGCTAGGGGGAGCGGGGTCAGAACGTCCATGGGCCGTGAAAAAAAGAGACGGACCAGTACGGCGTGGATCGACCCGTGATCAGAGGTGAGCGCGATGGTCGTACGCCGGTGCTTGAGACACGCTTGGGACCCGAGCAGCCATATATCGGCATGCACAGAGCTGGATTTAGACCTCAGCCGTAGATTCTTGCGATCGTCTTCCGATTCGTCTTCGGCGAGGGGGGGTAACACGGCGGACGGGATGCGGATGGAGGGATCGATGACGAATTCGCCGCGGATGGACTCGTCTTCGTTGAAGAGGGCGAGAAAGTTGGTCGGTTTGTTCTTGTAGGTGGGCGTCTCGGAGCGGACGCTTCCGCTGGCGGTGGATTCGATTTGGGGTGAGTACGACGGGGGCGGCTGTCGAAGAAACGGGTTGAGTGGGTGCGGTGAGATCGTGGTGTGAGCGAGGTACCTCATCGGGACCCGGTTTGTCCATCTGGACGGTTGGGTCTGACCGTTTGGAGTCCTGGTCGTCGGGTGTGATGAGCATGGCGGGGTTGGAGGAGATTGAATAAAGGGAAGGTGTTTATATCCCTCTTGGAGGACTGCGCAATCAATCGATCGAGTTACGTTTAGAGAAGCAGCCCACAGCCTCACACAGCAACTTCGACTTCGTTATGCAACAAGACACGCGCACTTCCATTTGCTGTAGAGCCCCACGTGTCGTCAAAGGAAAGCATAAAAACGGGGATTCTCCCAGCGCTTATCTCTAGTCCTTTCTTCTCTCCCATGAACGTCGCTGGCCCTTCTCGAGCCTCGTCCTCTGGGCGACGCGCACCAAGGGAGAGAGTCGAAAGCACTTACGAAGAGGACCTGCTCGGTCTCTTGGCCCAGCTCGATGTCGAGGAGATGGACGAAATCCAGGGGTTTTTCACGCAGCGATGGCGCGGGGGCGAGCCACTGTCCGATCACGACATCGCCATGAACGATTTGTTGCAGCAGGCCCGTGCGCTGGCTATTTTCGACCAGGATCGGGCCTTGGCGCAGCGGATCGCTGCGGGCGAGGATGTCGGCGTTGAGCAGAGGCCGCCAGCTGTGGCGCGTCAGCAAAATGGGAATGGGTGAGTGAGTTTCCGCCTCCGTCCAACATCCGTTGAGGGGGGTACACAGAAATGGTCACCATCAACAGGCCCCCAGGTACGAGTACTGTTTCAGTACGCTCGGACGACGATCGACTCCTTTTTAGAAATGACGCTGCACCATCCAAGACGTGGGGAGGGTGGCTCTCCTCCATAGTAGATTGGGCATTCGGCGCAAATGCGTCTCCCGAGTCTGGCCCGTCACCTGCGAGTACTGCGGTGCCGAGAACCCCGGTGGCGAGTAATCGGTGTGTTCGCCTCGAGTTTTGTTACGTCTTCGTTTCTTGCTGACGGGTGTCGCTGCCGGCAGTCCAACTGGGCACGACTGCGTCATCTGCCAGGATCCCATACATGGCGCAGAGATCCGCACTCCATGTGGTCACTACTACGACATTGCCTGCGTTACGGATCTGTTCCAGTCTGCGATACGAGACGAATCTCTGTTCCCTCCTCGTTGCTGCAGGCAAAACATCCCCCTGACTCAGGTTCAACCACACCTCACACAAACGCTCATCACGACGTTCCAGCAAAAACAGGTCGAGCTCAGCACGCTCAAGCGCGTCTACTGTTCCTCGCCTACATGCAGCCTCTTCCTGGGACCCGTCTCAGAAGGCATCTTTGGAGGCAAAGTGTATACCTGCCCCGCACCAGGCTGTGGCAGGCGCACGTGCGGCAAATGTCGTGAGCAACACGACAGTAACCGGTCGCACGCCTGCCGTCCCAACGCCGACGCGGCTCAAGTCCTCGAGCTCAGCCGCACCGCTGGCTGGGCCCGCTGCCCCGGCTGTTCGCAAATGATCGAGCTCAACATGGGCTGCTTCCACATGACGTGCCGGTGTCGGACCGAGTTTTGTTACGTCTGTCAGGCGCGGTGGAAGACGTGTCGGTGTCCGCAGTGGGACGAGCGGCGGTTAATGGTGGCGGCGGAGGAGAGGGTGGATGCGCAGCTTGGGGTACGACGCGATGCGCCTGTGCGGCGGGCAGTTCCTGTTGCCGTTCCTGCCCCGGCGAATCGGGTGCCGGCCGTGCAAGTAAGACCGCCCCCACCCGTACCAGCACGAAGGCCGGCACCAGCGCCCCCCCGGCCATATCCCATAACACCTGTCGCTCCAAATCGATTCGTAGCCCCAGCGCAACCTGTAGCCCCAGTGCAACCACCCCTTGTAGGAATATTACGTACCCCCGCACGCACGCCAACGGCCTCGAACACTGCAGCACGACCGGCAAGCACCGCCTCGACTACGAACGCGAGGGCATCCGGATCAGGGTCGGTACCATCCCTTGTACGACCCAAGTCCATACTCAAAAGCACGCCGACGAACGCGGTCCCCTCTGCGTTTACGTCTGCATCCGCATCGGGGTCTGGTTCGACGTCGGCACCATCCCATGTACGTCCCAAGTCCATACTCAAAAGCACACCGACGAACGCGGTCGCCTCTACGTCCACCTCCGCATCCGCATCTGGGTCGGGATCGACGTCGGTACCATCCCTCGTACGTCCCAAGTCCATACTCAAAAACGCCACGTCCGTATCGGGGTTGGGATCAACGTCGACGCCATCCCCACCATATGTACCACCCAAGCCCACAGTACCCCAACAAGACCCGATGCGCCAACGCCTGGTGCGCGAGATGATGGAACGACTGCGGGTCGACCACGACTGTGACCATACGCAGTGGCACTACCGAAAGGGGGGTGGAATCTGCCAGACTTGTGGACACCATTTGCCGATATATCTCTTAGTGAGCGTTCGGGCCGTCGCTTTGGGTATGCTTGCTGACGCGGGTCTGTTTTGGTGTATGCAGCGATGCCAGGGGTGTGAAATCCTGGCGTGTAAACGGTGTAGGCATAATCGTTTGTGAGCCTTGGGGGGTAGTTTTGGGATGGATGCGATGTTCGGGGCTTGCGCGTTCTGATCGAGATGCTTTTTGTGTTGGCCTGCGAGAGGAAAAATGTACATTTGTATAGGGTAGAGTGTTGCTTGTGTGTGTCTATACCCTTCGTTGCGTAGATCATTTCCATTCGATAGCATCATCCGATGAGGTGTATGTACATAGACTGGGTCTCCATAGGTAAAGAACTTTGAGCGTTCGACCACCTGTATTGTCGGAAAATTCTGGGTGTCATTGGATGACATGATAATTACTTAAAATGGTCATTACAATAGTGCCCAATGTAAATGTGTAGTTAATGACTAAGAAAAGATGATAATGCTGCAAGGCGACATTATAATGATCATTACCATAATCGAGTGACACACTACAATGACTAATAATGTCACAGGGCAAATTATTAGGTCAGCTGGATTGAAATGGTATTATAACCCCTTTCAATGGCACAAATCGGTACTTTCATAGGGGGTCACCATTTTAATGATGCGGCTGGATTGAAATGACATTACTACAAGTGTAAATGACACAAGCGCAAGGAGTGAAGATTTTAATGGTTTGACGCCCAATTGACATTGACCAATTGTAATAACAATCGTACTTCAATTCAGGTAATGCAGTCTACATCAACACTGTTCCTCATTACACCCCACTTCGAATTCCGGAATTCTCGTTGTGTAACATGACGATTTGGAGATCCGAAGCCTGTACAAATTTTAAAACGTCAGGATAGTGTCAAATTAACTAGTCATTACTCACAGTGGTCGCAGCCAGTTGCGGCAGTGTCGACACAAAGAAGCTTCATATTGTAATTCAGAAGGTAACGGCTGGCAGAGGAGAAAAGAGTGGTCGTGGATGGGGACTGTCGACCCAAGGAGGGTTTTGAAGGAAGGGGTGGAGGACAGCGTTGGTGATGACGTCGGTGACACCTTGCATTGTAACAAGTCAGATTCTGAATCAGACATCTGAATGCGATTTAAACGATCATTGCACTCACCAGCTGGTCCAGGCCCACGTGGAACATCGACAACAATGACAGACAACAAGTAGCAATTCATAGCCTAGTAGGATTGTCCAGGTCCTGGGCCACTATGTCAGAGCCCTACCCAAAAGACGTGACGAAGAGTCAATGGTTGTGGTCGAGGGGAAAGAGAGGTTTTAGACTCCGATTCTGGTGCTGAGAATTGTTAATAACCTGGACCATAATAATTGCATAATCATAACTTCCAATTAAAATGTGTGCAGGCATGCATTGGCTCGACGGGTCGCTGCACAGAGGCAATGGTATCCTCGTTCTTAGGGTGTGCTTGGGTGGCAATCTCCAATTCCAGCAGGTTCATTGGTGAATTGAAGTGAACCTGTCCAGGAGATCACAGATGAGCCACTGCTTAAGCAGAAACCTAATTAATACCTTGTTCAGAAGTGCATAATGACCATCTGCGAGTCTCACTTTCTTCGGTTGCCAGGGCGTGATCTCTCCGTTGGCTTACCCACCTTGTCAATGTTGAGAATTCTGGTATTTCTAATCTTATCTTTCATTTCCTGATACCAGATTCTAGATCGGTCTTTGACCTTATTCTTATGCTATTCCATATTACTCATCACATATAGATAAGTTCTTTCTTATCTCATGGTCTAGACTATGACATCATCCTTATCTGGTGTTTCATGATGTCATAAGATGTGATACACGTTTCACATTCTCTTACATGTTTCACACTATGAAACATCTTCTACTTACACCGTGTTTCATATCTGAAACAGGTTTCAGGGTTAGTGTATAACACTATATAAGACCAGGCCTTAAGCCCGTCTTCCCTATCTCATTATCTCATATTCTGAGAATTCATTCCTCGCTCCTACTCTCACTCAGAATCACTTGAGCATTAGCCTTCCACCTATTGCTCTCCTCTGAAGACTCTTTGTTACCATCCATAACCAATCAGTGAGTTATCTCCCACTGATACCATAATCCCTTCTTGCCCCTGCGTAATCGGGATATCTATCATCCCGATAGGTTATGAGCCCCGCTTGAACAGAGGACGTCATCATACTAGTACCGATGCCTCTTGAGTTCTTGCGTTATGGTTCATGGATGGTTTCTGAATTCGTCATGGTGATCGCTATGATTGCCGCAGCATTTAACTATGCTATGACACCCCCACTGAGAGAGGAAGACGGACTCGTAGAGTTCGCTGCTACTTCTGGAAGGTTGATTCTTCGTCGTGAAAGCGATGAGTTTCGACTTCATCTTGGAACATGGATTCCTTTGCACTATGCAATGCTTAACGTCGTTCTTCATTTAGAACCATGTGAGTTAGAATCCACTCCAGAAGAGCAAGACCCCCATCTTCCTTCTACACCTGCTGCTACACCTGCCGCTATGTTACACGAGCGTGCACGTGCTACTGCACGGTCC
>JAHZSR010000144.1:0-42848 GCA_025782845.1 Boletus coccyginus
CTGACTGTCTTAAATAAGTTGCCCAGAGTAGAGGGAACTAAGCCGACACACTCCAAATCATGCTCACTCTTCGCTAAGCCGGAAAGTGGTTCATGATGCGGTTCGTCGACTATAAGACCGACAGAACAAAGTGAGAATACCATACGTCCATCTCAATACTACCGTCCCACTAGCGCACATAGTAACTAGGACGATACCTCCATCGAATGACCACTTGCGACGATCACGTCTTCTGCCGCAGACCGTCGTGCCGTGCGTTCTGCTGCCTGCGCTTGTAACAATTCGACTTCTTGCTGCAATCTTGTCTATAAAACCATCAGTCACGCTAGCACAGCACGATGTCGCTGCAGTCTACTGACCACCTTGAGCTCGAGCTCGGTCCGGTCAAAGACCGAGTACGCAGGTGGGGGCGGCGGAGGGGTCACGAGAGTACCTGGCAACATCATGAGTAGTGCACGAGAGTGTGGCGGTCAGGATGATTACCAAAGGCGGCCCTTTTGAAGACTTCTTCCATGAGCTCGTGGTTGCGTTTATACCGTGTGATTGCCAGCGTCCGAGTTGATATCATCTCGAATTCGTCTGTGCCATCAAGCAATCGCTGAGCACGCCTCACATCCAATACAATGACTAGTCTCACCTGCAGAGTCGTCGTCGTCCAATCGAGGCGGAACAGGCCGCTGCTACGAAACTCGTCAATCCATGGACAGTCAATAGAGAGCGCAAACGCACCGCGCCCATGCTCCCACTCCGCTCCCGTGCACGTTCTCGCTCCCGCCGTCTTTCTAGCGACTCCATGTTGCTGTTTTGCTGCGCCAGCATGGCTTGAGGTGCCATGTTTATCCCCTGTGGGTTCATATTCATGGCTTGAGGGTTCATACCCTGCGGCGCCATGCCCATCCCTGGTGGGTTCATCCCCATTGGTGGCGGATTCATGCCTATCGGACCTTGGGGCGGAGGTGGGACGGCGGAAGGCGGATACGATTTCTGTCCAGCTTTGTCGCCCATGACGAACACGGGAGGTTCCGTGATTTGACGGAGGGGGTATTGTCGTACTGGTGAATTCAGCAACGAGGGAACGGTCTCTGCAAATGTTTAGTATAACGTCAAGGGTATCTGAAACACGAGACTGATAGAATAACGGACTCACGGATTACCGGCCCACGCGTGTAGTGCACGAGCGTGATTTGTGGATGGCCACCCTTGACGAGGCGGTACCGACGTCGGACACGCCAAGCGGTCGTCTCTTGCGTGTTGGGGACGAACCCATATTTTATTTCTATCACTTCGATTTCCTGGAGAAATAAGTTGCCAAAAGTCAGCTTACATGGGTTGGTGGAGGCGTATTGGGGTAGGACACGTACCCGACCGCCCGGTGCTGGGAGTGCGTAGCGTGTTTCTTGGTCTTGGTACCGGATGCCGTCGTTTGGGAATTGTGCGGGGTTAGGGAGGAAGACGAGGACGACTTGACCCTCTGCTGGCACCATCAGCACACATTGTTTGAGTTTTGTCACGCGCTAGCATACCGACGGGCTTGTCGATGAATGTCCACGAGTAGGGAGTGGTATGAGATAATTGTGCCGCGCGGGCAAGCATATTTGCCGCGGCCTCGACGGTGACGTTTGCATGAAGCCCGATGTTTTCGGGAAAGCGAAGGCATGGAGCGTCGGGGTGTGGTTGTTGGAAGGACATTTGAGCGCGATATGCACTGATGGAGTATCGGACGGTTAACCCCACATCACAAAAATTGTGAAATCCTGAGATTCCCCGATATGGCTGAGATTCCCTCACAGCACGTGAGAAGAGTTCGCCGCGACTGGTTATGTCGCGAGCTATCATGAGAACTAAGGCCAAAGACTCCGCACACCCAATCGTATTGTCATATCATAGCCCTCAGTTCTGATAATCTAAGACATTCCATTCTTTGCAGATGTGTGAAAGGTAAATCGGCGCCCTCGACCGGACTCGAACTACAATGAACCATACTGTCCTGAGCCCATAAGTCTTTGGCGAACTCCTCTCCTTCATCTGCAACGACAATGCCAACACCCCGCGCAATAGACACGCATGCGTGCTCTCCGCCAGATCAAGCACCTGCTGCACCGTGAAATAGAGCGCCTCGCGCGGCGACCCCCGGACATGGTACGCGTGTACGAGCGAAACGAATGTCGACACGAAGGCGCCATGATAGCGCGTCGGTCAGCGTCGGTTTTGATCGTGCGGGTGCTGTCGACGGGGGCTCGGCGTCGTTCGAGACCTCGAACGGATTCGAGCTCTCTTCCGTCAATTTCGGCGCAGTGCTCGTAGGTGGGGCGAGACGCGATAGTGCGTCGACGGCGCAGTTCCAGAGCCGCAAGGATTGGAGCATGCTGCACAATGCGCCCAGGGTGTTATCCTGCAGCGCGTCATCAGCGACGTAAAATAGTAACCCCCCAATACGTTACCTTGGAGTAAATACAACCACCGCACCTCGTCAGGTACATCGCCCGCCTTGAGGACGGAGGCACACTTGCTGCCAGTGACAAGGCGCTCGCGCGCTTGGATTTACCTAGTTTGACTTACTCGTGCGCTAGATCGACGCAAATCACAGAGTAGGCTGTGCAGCCTGAGTGGTGAGCTTGGGGAATGTGGTGACACGAACCTGTGCGTACCTTGCGCTGGAAGGGGTGCCTGGTGTTCACAGACCCGCTTGAGTATCTCGAGGAGCTTCACTCTGAGTACGATGAGACCAAGCAATCCGAGTAGATGGACGTTCATTTCTGTAGCACCGTCATCAGTGATGGTCGACCGTCCAAACAGGACGCCTACGGCTCAATCCCAGGACGGGTTCGGGATCAATTGCCGTAGCCGTCTTCTTGGCTATGGCAGCATTGCACGTAGGTTCTCCCATTGTCAGCGGGGTCACTCGAAGAACTATGCGCAATCCGTCAACGACACAAGACGTACACCATCCAAAATGACCGACACACCTTCGCGACCCTCCCGCACCCACTGCCGCCTTTTCCTTTTTGGCATTCTTGGTCCCAAAATCAACACTCGAGCGGAACTTCTTGGCCTTGCCTCCAGAACTTGCGTCGGCCAGTTTTCCCTTGGGGCTCGCTTCCATGGCGGGTTTCCCGGGGAACAGACCGCCGAGGACGTAGTACGCCGCTTCAACGTGCGTCGCGACAACGCGCGTAATCCCCGCGCCCGCAGGCGACCGACGATACGTATGCAGCGCCATCCACATGTGCGCACCCACCTTGAGCTGGAAAACGAGACTCGCGAAGCTGTCCACATCCGACGTCTATCGCCCGCGGCGCATTAGGAAACGCCAGGGTCGAGAAACAGAAACGGCACCCACCTCGCGTGCCAGCAACTCGAGCGCCTCCCTTCCCACCTGGTCCACATCGGCATCCACCCCGCTCCGTCCATCGCACCACGACACGCCGAGCGCTGTCACCAACACCCGGGCGCGTTGTATCGGTGCCCAGTTCGCATCGTACACGGAAAGCAGGACCTCCAAAATGCATCCCATCGCGGCCTTAGGCTCGGCGTGATACCTGGGTGGCAGCTGTAAGAACCAGGCACGCTCGACGTCAAGCCTGAGAACTTGCCATGCGATGTCCTTGACGCTCTTTCCGCCGACGTCGGCAGAGTAATACGAGGCGGTACTGTAATGAGCGGGATCAAACACGAAATCGATCTCTGTTGAATCCACATCGACAATACCCTTTCCACGGGCAGACGGTTCTGAGTTGGTGGGGCGGAGAGATAAGCGATGCCAGTTTCAACAAGGGGTGTACTCACGGGGAGTCTGAGCTTTGAAAAGTTGACCTCGTTCACGGTCTCGGGAGGGAAGGAATAACCTCGAGGACGGGGTTGTCACACTTTGCGAGTTCGACGTTGTTGAAGAGGACCCTGACCATGATGGCGGAGAGAGAGAGGGGCTTTGGGCAACTTGGGCTCGTCCTCGCCTGAATTCGCCGCACCCACCACTCCACACCCGGCCTCGACTCCCCGTCTTGGTGCCACGCAGGTCCTGTGCGCGCATGCCGCGCCTGCCTTTCACTCCCCTGCAACGCGATTCCACCCTCGCAGCTCGCTTCCCCCCTGTAGGTCGGCTTCCGTTCCGGCCCGGGTTTCGAAGCCCTTCGTGCTTCACCCAAACCTCCCTCGTCACTCTCTTTCCTTGTCATAGTGCTATTGTTTCGTAAATACAGAATTTACAAACATTACATCCGATTCATACCGCCTTCACTGAGCGACATCCAATGATACTCAGTGAGTGCATACGAACACAGGAGCACCTCCTTCGTCGGTGATTCTGGCTACTTCGGATGCCCTTGTCATTGGTGCACTGGCAAACTTCGACAAACTTCAACCTACTTTGCCGCCATGCGCGAACACTACTCTGTAGATAAGGTATGAGTTTGCCAATCCCGACGGTACGGTGGGATCGACTGACCTGCAATTCTCGCAGTACCACCTGCTGGGTGAGCTATCCTCTTTTCTGAGGGTGTATTACGAGGACTGAGCAAAGCAACATCCGTGGACAGACTTTAACTGTAACTCCGAGTCGTTCACCAACGATTGTATCGGATTCCTGACCGGGCATAGTATCCCTCCCTACTAGTCACATGTGAGCCCTTTCCCAGAATTCCCGTCGACGGTGGGCACTGACGGGGATTGCAGCGCTTGCCCAGCAATTTCCTCTCGATGCCATTTAGGGTTGCGCTCCGGCCCACTGTCGACGCCGTGATTACCAGCTGTCCTACATCCTGGAGTCCCCCCGCTCGCGCAGCGCCGAGTACGGCGTCACCCGATTCATCTCTCGCAGTCAGTCCATTCTGTTGCCTCACAAACCACGACGGGTGGTTCATCCGTCGGTGGTAACCCCCTGCACGTGCACGCGTACCTGTTCCCGTCCCAACCCAGCCGACGCTACCACCCCCCGACCCCCCATCCCCCTCGCAGCGTCAATGCACATCACCACGAACCCCGCATCGTTCCACGGCCTCTTGCGCTCTCATCGCGCCGTCGTGGCCTTTTTCACGAGAGCCACCTGTGGACGCTGTCGGATGATCGAGCGCGTGTTCGAAGAGCTCGCCAAGAGCAAGAGCAGGGTGGATGGTGAAGTGGGTTTTTGCCAAGATCGAGCTGAGCGTCGGGTTGCTTGAACTACCAGGAGAACGCAGCTCGGCGCATAAAGCATATTGCTGTATGCTTTCCATTGTGGCTGGAGTCGTGCACGCCCTGGGAAGCCAGCATCGTTTCTTCAGCGCGGATGCGTGTGGCATGATCCAGCTCTACGGGAAACAGATTGCGCGTGCGCTGTCCTGGAGTATAGGGGATCCCATCACGCTGCCTTTGTTGGAGGAGATGGAGCAGACCGTCAACCTGTTTTATGCCATTGCGGAGGGCGTACCCCCAACCACGACAAACCCCAATCCGGTTGTTACAAAAGTGCTTCGTGTATTCTCCACACGCGCGCTCGTGTTCCTCCAGCAACTGAACTATGCTCTGACGCACCCGAACCACCTCGCTAGGCTTTTGGAACCGGTCACCCCTGAAGAACGCGCGGCGATGCAGAAAGAGCCAATGGACTCCTCGTTGACCCAACTCGAGATGGTGGATCTACGAAAGCATCCTCTTACGGCCCGTTTGGTCCACATGATGTTCAGGCTGAGTAGTTCGATTGTGTCGACGCTCGTCAGCGCTAGTCGGGCGTATGACGTACTTCTGAAGGAGCAAGAGGAGTGGCCTCTACATGAGGCACTCATCGTCCCTGTACGTTAATTTTATCTCTGATTCGTCTCAAATTGTCTATTGAGTATGTTATCTTCCGTATTTTAGCATTCCAAAGTTGTCCTCGGAGAGCCAACATCCCTGGGCACGCTGCTAGAGCTAGCAAACTGCACCCTCGACGTGTTGCGGAGCCTCGTTAACCGACCTGCCGGTCAAGCGATTGTACCTTCCACCTCCGTCAGAGATGTGCCGCTCGCCGTGAGCCAAGCGACGCTCACCGCCTGACGGACCCTCGAGGCGCTCCTCGTCTACGCGGTTACGCAGCTCGCGATGTGGCTTTCCAAGCCTGACTTTGATCCTGCAGCGATAGAGGCGGAGGTAGACGACAGTCACAACGCACAACCAGATACGAGCAAGGGTAGAGCGCCGAGGGCGCTGGCGGAGAGGCTGAGAAGGGGCATGACTGGGGAGATGACGGCTGATCTACAGGCGCTACTGACACGTGCCCGGCCTGTGCTGGCAAAAAGTGAGGTGTCGGGCAAGTCGGAGCTGACGCAGGTGTTGTCGCGATTTTTAACGGAGCGGATTATCGTTCCGGCATGATGTGTCTGTCGGGTGTTTTTTCTATAGAGTTCTGCCCCACTGTCAAAGTCGTTGGAATATGATACGGTGGTGCTGCTGTAAAATCTATTCGATAGGCGAAGATGTGAAAGAACCGTTCTGGATACCGAGCCCTCCCTTAGACCCAACTTCGAGCAGAGCCACGTCCACCACCATGTCCCCTTTCCCTCTCTACTACAAACATTGCATCCTGCATCGTCACCAACATTCTATCATCCTCCTCAGCAGCTTGACTGGACGAAGCCGCAGCTTTCTTTGAAGAGACATACGGGCGAGCCCACGAAGCCCCAGTGGAAGTCGGCGCCGTGGGCGCGGTTGTCGTTGCCGGTGTCGACGTTATGGCTGGTGCTGTGACTGCCGGTGTGGGCGCGGCAGCAGCAGCCGGCTTTGGCTTCGGAGTCGTTGCAGGCGCATTGGCCACAGTCATCCATGCGTATTTCCCTCCGAGTCCCGCAGCCTGACTAGCAACTGCATTCGACATCTTCTTATTGGGATGACAGATATCCCGATTACGCAGGGGCAAGAAGGGATTATGGTATCAGTGGGAGATAACTCACTGATTGGTTATGGATGGTAACAAGGGTTCTTCAGAGGAGAGCAATAGGTGGGAGACTAATGCTCAAGTGGTTCTGAGTGAGAGTAAGGAGCGAAGAATTGGATTGACTAGTAAAGTCGATTAGACGATAAGTCGATAGGGAAGACGGGCTTAAGGCCTGGTCTTATATAGTGTTATACACTAACCCTGAAACCTGTTTCAGATATGAAACAGGGTGTAAGTAGAAGATGTTTCAAGTATGAAACATGTAAGAGAATGTGAAACGTATAGTAAAACGTGTATCACATCTTATGACATCATGAAACACCAGATAAGGATGATGTCATAGTCTAGACCATGAGATAAGAAAGAACTTATCTATATGTGATGAGTAATATGGAATAGCGTAAGAATAAGGTCAAAGACCGATCTAGAATCTGGTATCAGGAAATGAAAGATAAGATTAGAAATACCAGAATTCTCAACACTTCTTGTGCATGTCTTCGGACATATTTCTTGCTGTGACACCGGGACCCTCCTTTTTCTTCTTCTTCTTGGGTGCACTGCCATCTTCGTCATCTACGGCCATCGCGCCTCCGCCTCCAGAAGCTTGTGCAGCTAGATTGGCCGCATGTGCAGCCACGAGGTCGGTCCGCTCCTTGCATTCCCTGCGAACCTTCATTTCTTCCTCTCTTTCTGTCCTTTCTAGGGCGGTAAGTTGTTTCCCTAGGTTACTACGGATGATGACACTCCACATCGGGGCGCCATCCTCGTACACGGACGGCGGTTTGTCGTATTGGGCATCGGTGCAGTGACGAGTAGCTGTGATCATCGCGACAATGAGATCCTGTAGTCGAGTACGGAGAGCAAGGGCGAGATAATTCACAGAATCTTCTGGAACTTTGGTAATCTTATGTTGCATTCCGATGCTGCATATCGTTGGTCCAAGAAAACGGGTGTCAAAGGACGGTGTTGTGGGCTGCTTCTTCGAGCGATCCTCAAAGGGGCGGTATGATTGGTGTGAGTTGTAGGGCCGCTGCAAACTCTCTTCTTCGGCCTAAATATGCGTGATTAGACAAGCTGCGCGGAACGTAAGGGGAAAGAAATACCCTTAAGTCCACACCGGCACTACCCAGCGCATCATTTAGTGTGGCCACATCAGAGGTGTCCACAGTACTGGCGGCGGTCGCAGTAGTTGCAGTCGTAGCAGTGACTTGCCACTGCTGTGTTTGTGCCGCGCCCATCGCGGGTGCATATTGGTAATGCGCATATGCCGCTTGTGGATAATGTTGGGAATATTGGTAATGTGAATAGGGTGTTGTACTAGACGGTGTTCAGTATACACGTATAAGTGTGAAATAGTAGAGACATGGTTGACTGACCTGGCCACTTGAGATTCCTGTTGGAGTGCGGGGTCGATTGGGATGTCTGACCGACCAAAATAATGGTTAATGACCAGGCTGAGGAGGAAGGAACAACGGCGCACGTGCTGTACCCCACTGGGTAGCGTACTGTGTGGCAGGTTGAGTCTGTGCCAGGGTGGGTGTTTGCGGGGTCATGAACTCGGTCTTCATCACGATAGAGGGTGGGGGGAATCTAGTGGATGTGGGGGCAGAGCCAGACCTTTCCCTCGCGATGGGCTGCCTGAGATTCAAGTGGTATGGACGCGTGGTATTGTTTGTCATTGTTGAATTTCAAAGTTCTTGACAAATCCAGTTCTTTGTAAGTTCGAACTCACACCGCTGCAGCCTAGGAGACCCGGAAGGTGGTAGAAGCAAAGGAGGAGGCCAAAAGGCGATTGAAGGAGGGAATACAGCCAGTCGTAATCCTGTCTCCCGAAGAGCTCATGGTGACATGTTCTGGAGGTCGGAATACAGGTTCACTTAGGGTTGTCAAGAGTGGTGCCGACTTTCAGGAGGTAGCTATTGTGCCTGGCATAACTGGTGTCGACCGTATTTGGTCACTCCGCGAAAAATATGGGAATCGGTGGGTACACGTTGACGTTGAAAGATACCGATGCTTAACCTTTGCGCAAGGTCAACTTCTCATATTGTAGTGTCAACTCTCCAAGAAACACACGTGTTTCGTTTTGAGGACCACCAGCAAACCGTGGTTTCGAGTGTCGGGGGTTCTGATAAGGGCTTCCTGTCATCCCGGACATTGGCAGTTTCCAATATTTATCCAACGATGAATGACAGGGCCCCCATCAACCTACCTCGATTCCTTTCTGGTCGTACAAGTCGTCCCCGAGGGACTACTCCTACTGGACTATGATTACAGCTTGCGAAAATACACCCGAATAGGCGATCTCTGGATGCCAGATAGATTTTCTGATGGCAACACTGCAAGCTGGGCTAATAGGGAAATCGTGGCTGCCGACATCAATGCGAGTCAAGTCGTCATCGCCCTTGATCATGGTAGATTGGTTCTACTTATCCTCGACGGGGATCGCTTCATGAGGTCGCGGATGCGAGAGCATGTGGAGCCCCCGAAGCTCAACTGTACTGCAGGGGTCTCAGCTGTGACATGCCTACCCCTCGACAAAACGAAGCCATAAGCTACGAATATTGCTGTTGGATTTTGGATGTCGAAGGTTGTTAAGATTCTGGCCCTCTCAGAGGGCGGCTGCACTATGAAGGATGTCTGAAACCGGCATGCTTCCGGCTGCTCCACGATCTCTGCTACTGTATAGCTTTACAAGCGAAACTGGAGGAAGGCCACATCCCCACCTTCTTGTCAGTCTCATCGATGGGTCTCTTGCAACATTTCCATTCCAGAATGGGACATTAGGGGACCAGAAGCTCATTTCTGTTGGTAACCTTCCTGTGATGATGCATACTTGTTGTATTGGGGACCACTCAACAGTGTTTGCCCGCGGAAGTCGAACATTGGTATTATTCTGGGAATGAGATTGTCTGCAACATTCACTCCTGATGCTGAAGGTACATGTCATGGCCTCCTCGTGTAACTTTACTGATGAGTGGATGTGAAAACATCAGCGTAGCTGCTGAAATAAATACAGCAGCGTATTCCTCGTCAGTAATTCTGGCTACCCCGGATGCCCTCGTCACTGGTGCTGTGGCAAACTTCGACAAACTGCATATCCGATTGGTATGCTGCAGTTTCGTGGTTTTTGATCTTCTCTTAATCGCTGGATAGATTCCTCTAGGTTATAACTCTTCGCATCGCATTGTCCATAGCTCAAGCTGGGGAATATTTGCTGTTTCCTGTACGCGTTCAACACCTGCTTAGGTTGGGCAGGCAGAAAATTTTCGCTCCAGGGTACAAGTATTCAATCATACATCTCTCGAAAGTGAGTAGAAAGTCTGACTACGTGGAAAGAAATTGACTTCTCCACACCCAAAACTCAGTGAATTTGAGGTTGACCAAGGTGACGAAGTAATGTCCCTCCATATGTTCACGACCAACCTGCTGGGAGTGCCGACGTCTTTTTTGTGCGCGGGTGTTACGTCGTACAATGACGGAGAGCGGGAGCCTTCCCGAGGGAAGCTCCTGCTCTTGCAGGCAAATGGTCCACGGGCGTCTCTGGTAGTGATGGCATTCGTGAGCGTTGGGGGTTGCGTATATACGATCACTTCGACCCAAAACACGGTCCTTGCTGCTGTGAACAGCTCTGTGGGAATGGTCGTGAGTTCCTGCGAGCACGGGTTGACCACTACCTCTCTAGATCGTTGTGTAGAATACTCAGTAAGTCACTATAATATTAGGATAGTAGGTACCTGTAGAATACTCAGTAAGTCACTAAGTAAGACTAAAGGTAAATGGTCCGATGTAAGTACTGCTTATGTAAGAGGCAATACCAAATATGGAATCCTAAATCCAACACTCCCCCTCAAACACAAGGGGCTAACTATTAGCTGTAAGTGTTTGTCCAAACAGAATAGAAGGTATGATCAAAAGAAATATACCAAAAGATTCTTCAAAAACGAATATAGTGTTGTCCATATTGACAAGTGGTGCGTGGCTGCGCGCTGCGCTCGAGCGGTGTCCATATATGGCAAGTCGCGGCTCGGCTAATAGCGCGGTTGCGTTCTTGCTGTATCACTGTGCGCGCACTCGTCCTAGATCGGCTCTAGCGGTTCCACCTCCACATATCGCGCCTGGGGGTTGGTTCAGCATCATCCCCAGTCCACATTGGATCTATCCGGCGCATCCGATCGGTCCGATTTGGCCCCAACGCGTCCGGTTGACTTGGTAGGTCCACCTCCTGGTACTGATCTTTCTAGATCGTGTTTCTCGACGATGCGGCGTGCTCGGATGGTGGAAATAGTCGGTGGGTGACCTGGGATGACTGGGAGATGGTATGGATGGCCCAGGTACGTTCGTCGTTCTGCGTTTGTACCATTCGCGCTGACCTCCTTCTCTCTAGCTAGCGACTTCGTTTTGAGTCGTTCTGACTCACAACGTGCGCCGCTCGTTGCGCCATCTATCCGGCATCGATTCCCATCGTATCCGACGCGGTTGCGCACGTTTCGGCGCTTCCAATCGCGCTCGGCACCTCTGGACTCGACCTCCTCACTTATATGGCCTCCTGGCCTATTTCCTGGACATAGCGCGTCCGTTTCAGCGGCGCGCTCGTTCCTATCGCGTCTGGTGCGTATCCCGTCGTATTCGGCGCCTTCGATAACCTCTTGGCCGCCCGAATCAACCTCAACGTCTCCCGGATCTCCCAGCTCGCCCAAATGGCCTCCTGGCCCGGTACCTCGACTCGGTGGGATCGTCTCGCTGCCGCGCGCGTTCCCGTCGTCTATGGCACGTCCCTGGGTGCCCTGGAGGTCGCCTGGTACGACCGTCTCGCCGCTCGGGTCGTCTGGGTCGTCTGGAGGTCTCATAGGTGAGTTTCCTCCCTCTACCTGCTCTGAGCGTGCGCGCTCGCGTTCTGACGCATCCCGCAGCTTCCTCGGCACGTTCCTAGGGTCCTCGACATCTCCCGACGCTCCCGACACGTCCGTCTCGGCTGCGGTACGTTCGACGTCGGCGCTCGTCAATACTCGCCACTCCCCCTCGAGCTCGACGCTCGGGGGTCCATTCTCTCGCGCGGATGGGTCGGCTGGGTGTGTAAGTGGTGGGGGTGGATCTGGAGGTGCTCTAGGTACGTCGTCGACTGCCGTTTCACTGCGCTGATCGTTTTCTTCGTCAGCTGCTGTCGATCGTATGTGCGCACCTGCGCATTCTCTCTCCCCCGCGATCGACGCGTTACGATACGTCGTCGCGCTCTCCCCTGGGCCCTCCACCTGTCTCGCTTCCTCTGCCGCCTCCCCGTCGTCCACTGCGTCCGCGCTTCGATGCGCGACGCATTCACTTGGATCGACCTCACCGGTCTTGCTCCCTGGCTCGACCTGGACGCCGCCGCAGTCTTGCGGTTCGACTTGCGACCTGGTAGGTGATTCGTCGGGCTTCCCAGCTCGACGTCCGTCGTCGTCGTCGCTGCCCGCACCTTCCTCGGCACCTCTCGATGTCCCCGACACCCTCGTCTCGACCCGCACCTCGCCACCTCGACCTCTCGTGCCCGCTGGCTGGTCAGGCGGCTCTGTGGGTGCGTCAGGACGACGCTCGTCGTCGCCCGTCGCATCCCCAGTGTCGTCTGACGGTCTGGGTGCGTTCGTCGACTCTGCGTCTCCGTCGGGGTGGATGCGCGACGCACTTCGTGTGCTCGCACTGGTGTTCGTTGGCCAGTCCGTTTCATGCGCGGTCAGCTCCCTGCTGCCGCTCGTCTGACCTGCGTGCTCCCCCTCGAGCGGCATGCTCTGGGGTGCGTGCGGTAGTGTCGTGGTGGTCTCGTCTTCGGACGTCTCCACCCGACCGTCTTCGTCGTCGACGTGCTCATGCACTCGACTCCGTTCCTCGTCGACGTGCTCATGCACTCGACTCCGTTCCTCGTCGACGTGCTCATGCACTCGACTCCGTTCCTCGTCGACGTGCTCATGCACTCGACTCCGTTCCTCGTCGACGTGCTCATGCACTCGACTCCGTTCCTCGTCGCTAACCCGTTCCACAGCGTCCTTGCAGGTCCCCTTGGGCTTGGTGTGCGCGTGGTCGACATCGGTGTCGCCACGATCGTCTCGGCTGCTCCGTGCGGCGGGTCCCTCGCTGGTAGCTCTCCTGGCTCCAGTCACTTGCCCACTCGCCTCAGCCATCTCACCGCCCTCTTCGCCTGTCATTTCGGCTCGTTCGTCGGCCGTTTCGACCTGTCCGCCTGCTCGTACCTCGAGCGGCTGGTCCTGTGGGTTGCGCAGCACGTCCGTCGGCTCTGATGGCTCGGCGCGTGTTGCGTTCGGGTTCGTCGTGTCGACAGTCTTGTTGTCGACTTCCCGACCTGCTGTTGAGCTGCTCGCCGGGGTCGCGAGGCCTACACCATCAGCGCTTTGGTCCGTGGTCTCCATGCCCGGTCCACTTGCTGCGGCTGCGCCTTCGTCGACTCTCCCGCGCAGCTTCTCGCCCTCTCGTTTCAGCTCACGACGCTTCTTGTCGTGCCGACCTTCGACCTTGGCGCTTCCGGACTTGATATCGACTCCTTCGCACTCGTGCGCCTTGTGGCCGCGCTTGCCGCACTTCTGACAGGTCCCGCGGTACGTTGTAGGTACCCGCGCAGCCACTCGTGGCGCTGGATTAGTCGGCTTGTCGAATAAGTTGCTTAGGTAGTCGAAAAAGTCGTGGGCTGTGGTCAAATGGATGTGGTCCCAAATGGATGGTGGGGTGGTCGTCACCAGCATGTACTGCGCTTCCATGTCGTCGCGCATCCACACGGCTGCGCTGTAAGGAACTGAAGTTCCTTGTGGTCGTATCCTATCATTCCACCGACTTCCACATCTCTCCTAATCATATTCCGATGAATCCTAGCCCAACCCAATTCAATCCTAGTCCAACCCGATCCAATCCTAGTCCAACCCGATCCAATCCTAGTCCAACCTGATCCAATCCGATGTAACCCGACATTATCTGTCCGTTTCCGGATCTCCGCACGTGCAAGATCTATCCGGATCTTTGTTTTTCATTCGGATTGATTTCTTTTGGTTTCATTGAGCTTTCATATCACTTCGACATAGGCCTAGACCCTTTCATAGCATTCCGCATGGTTTCTGTTTACCCGTGAAGGGACAATGTTCTTTTTCTTTTTCTTTGACGTACTTGGTTACCGATTGATATTTCCCTTATTAGGAAGAGTCTTGGGTGTTCCCTTGACTATAAAACCCCTGTAGTGCGATGGATAATACATCTTTCGCCCGTGTGCACTGATCACCCATTTCCTTGCTGCAAAGCCGTGTCTTTGCGAACCTCGTCACTTTTCCACTCATATCTGGTCCTCGTCCTTGACCGGATCTCTCTTATCTCATCACCATCTCATCAAATCTGCTCCGGGTTCTTGGATTCCAACATCGAACGTATATTCCTACTCCCTTCTATCTCTACTTCACTTTCCGGATCTTTTTCTCATCGTTTTTCCGGATCGGATTCGTCCGGGTTTAGCCCCTATCTTTCCGGATTCCTTTCCGGATAGTGTAGTCAGGTCCTTCGCCCCCACCAACCTCTTTAGGGTCCCTGGGACGAACCTATTCGTACCCTTCTTTCTTATTTTCTAGTATCCCTCTTGCTATTGCAGTACAGAGAGGACTGGTGTTTTACAGCGCGCCACGGGTCCCATGGCCCATTTGGCTTCGTTTTGGTCCCGTCGAGTAGTCCAAGTAGGTCTTGTACTTCCGCTGCTTGAACAAGCTTCTCGCGGTAATCTGACCAATTCCGCCCGTCTGCTGCAAGGTCCGGAACGAGAAATTTCTTGCCGTTCTTGGCTCGTGTCGAGTAAGGCATTTCTCCAAGCCTGAGTGAGTGAACTCTTGTGGTCACTGAGAAGCACCAGGGCTCATAACCTGTAGAATACTCAGTAAGTCACTATAATATTAGGATAGTAGGTACCTGTAGAATACTCAGTAAGTCACTAAGTAAGACTAAAGGTAAATGGTCCGATGTAAGTACTGCTTATGTAAGAGGCAATACCAAATATGGAATCCTAAATCCAACACGTTGTCTACAAGATTGATGGAATGGAGAAGCAAGTCTGGATGACACAGGCTACATTGTTCAATCACAATTATCTCATCACCACCCTTGTATCCTGAATGACCGACTCCTAGTTGGAGATACACTCACTTCTGTCTCCCCACTGAAATTCCAAGGTTCTCGAATCGAACCAACCGCCAAGGACTATGGATCTTTGTGGCCAACTTGCAGAGAGTTGCTAGATGTCAATACCATCATTGGAGGAAATGTGAGAACGTGATCTCTGACTGCCTATCATTCTGGCTCATATCGGCCTTTAGAGCAACTACAACTTGACTACAAGTCAACGAACTACATAAAGTGCTCGAGCACAATGGTCATTACTATCTAGGTGACATGGCGAACAAGTTCTTGCCAGATGAGCGAGCATCACAAGTATTTCATAAATCCAATGGACACTGACGTTGTCCTGAAGGTGTCCTCACCTCCCATGACGTGTCAGTTGACCTCCCAATAGTACCTAAACAACTATTTTTGACCCCAACGGGGCAAATCAGTGTTGTAATCGACGTGACCGATGAGGTATTGCTTCAGTTGACGGCTTTACAAAGGAATTTATTGACGTTTTACGAATGTGAGACTGGTCTCGATCACTCAAAGTGAGCCTTCTTCTCATGTACGCTCATGCCACTGACATCTGCCAGGTACCGTGCACCGAAGAATGTTAGTGCTGGTCGAAGTGACCTGGAGGCAAACTCGTTCGGGTTCCTCGCTGGGGACTTTCTAGAATTGTTCCTCCAATACATGACTGACGAGCGGTCTCTCAAACAAATCATGGAGGGTCAGTCGGAGCCTGAGAGGTTGAAGTTCACGCCAGATCAGTTGCAGAGGGTGTTGGAAGGATTGCAAAGTTTGCATTGAGACGGTAGTGCACAATCAATGTATCTCAAGAGATGGATGTAATTGTGCTCTGTATGATGACCCGCTGGAGAAGGGGCGAGTGGACCAACCTTGGCTGGTGGACACTGCGGTAGTGGATGGATAGACGCTGGCTACAGACATAGAGTGCCTACAGGAAAGGAAGTCAAGATCAGAGGCTGGTTTACCAACTGCATGCCTTCTACTTTACTTGGTCATCAGATACTTGAGGGGCGAAGTGAAATCTGAAATGAGAACCTGAAAGCGTGTCAATGTTAGTCAATCACTACCCCTAGTGGGGTCTACCAGTATACCTGGGAATGAGGATACTTCTTCAATGATAGTTGCTCTGATCTTTAAAGCACGTGTAGCTCATCAGGGATATGGCAAAGATGATGACCACAACATCCCAATGCGGGAAAAATAAGACAAGTACTGGAGTCGTGGAGAAATAAAGCGAGGAGAAATCCACGCGAATGATAATGCAATTCCCCAATTTTCTTGGGAGCATACCACAGTAGGGAGTTGGGAAAGACACAGTCGAAGGGTACATGTACATATATCAGAGCCAATCTCTATCATTGCTGTGGTTGGCGAGTTGGCATCAGCGGGCAATGGCGCAGCATTGATTAACACAAACCTCAATGCAATGCAATGCTTTCATTTACCACAAAGCAGGCGAGGAATTCTGTGGCATTAGGGACCAGCGCGAAGAGGGTGACACCAAGGAACTTCTCATTTATGCTGGTCAAAGCGCTTTGCAGATAGCACAAGGTCCATGAGGTCAACCAGAAGCTCTGAAAGGCTGGGTTAATGCGTAAGAGGCACCACCATTGATGTGAGATGGACCTGCAACTCGAGTGATTACACAGAGTGCGGTGATGATGTCACTGGCAATGTCAGCAACTTACAGTAGTGCTAGTTGACCTGCTACATACGGGAAGCCCACACCCAGTATAACCACCAATTCCAGTGTGTGGATCGCTCGCTATGGATGTCCTAAGTTCTGTTGCAACCGCAATAGCTCACGTGGAAAAAAAAAGTCCTAGGTCGAGCTCTCAGGTAGTTGAGTGTTTTTGACTGCCGAGCCTTGACTGGTCTCCTTCACAAATGTGACTCTCATTGCGAGTGGCCACACCACTGGGGCCTAGGCAGTGATAGGATCAGCCAAACCCATACTCAACCTTTTACCATCCATACCTCAACTGCGATGATCGTGATTTCGAGTGCTCACCGGCACTGTCCATCATGTTTGACTCGGGCTACTTGTTTGGCGGTGGCAACTGAAAGCCCTGTCAGCCCCTAGACGTTGCCCTGTAAGGCAGCCAATTACATCACAAAAAGTGCAAAAATGCGATATAGCCAAACAATTGCTGACCAATCGTCGAAGCCCCGAATACATCCATATCATGTCAGCATGAATGACGTCGGTGCATCAACACAACGCTCGTTCATACTATTTCGCTGTATTATAGTCCAACGTGAGATGAATATTACAGTATAATGCCTATATGATAATGAACTAGAGCACACTGTACCCTTCCTCTGCATAAATATCATTGTCTAGCTCTTCCCTGTCATCTGCCACCACACGGTCCATCTTGTCCTCTTGGGCCAAGTTACTCTCATCCGAGTTGCTGTCTCTGTCACCATTGCTGTCATCATCATCATCTTCGGTGTCCTCCATCACCCGTTCCCACTCTCTCCAATCACCCTTTTCATCAGTGATGGCACCATTTTTCTCTTCGCCTGTCCTTTCTTCAAGCTCTTCATGCTTCTTGGCACTCCTCTCGTCCTCTTTGAACTTGTCCTCAGGTTCTTCCATCTCAATTTCCAAGTCATTACTGGCTGGGTCTTCGTCATCATCATCTACAGCCTTGCCAAGGTCCTCACGAAGGAAACAATTCCAATCATATGTTGCTTTGTGATCAATACCCCCTCCTTGGAATCTCATCAATATGTCACAGTCAACAAACCTAAAAAGTATTCAGATTCTCATCAAGTAGTTAGAATAGAGACTCACATATTAACATAATAATACTTCCAGTCTGATGCCCAGTCTTCTGCATCCTTCTGTTGATGAGCGTATGAGTGTCCAAGTAGTTCTTCAGTGTGACCATATGCAAATGCTGGAATTAGATGCACTCTGTGCACAACTGAATCTGGATCAAGGAAACTGAATGCAGAGCCCATGTAGTTATAATTTCTGAGCCAGACAGTGGGCCTGGCTTGACAATTTCACAATCTACATGGTTCTCCTAGCATCCATTTCCCCCTCATTATCACTTCAGAAATTGATTGGATCCATTGTTGGGGCTAACCTCTCTGGCTGCCTTCTCTCCCCATTCAAAGGTTGTGGGACATGTCGTTCAACCTGTGGATGGCCATAAACCCTTTTGTGCTGCTCCCTGATGCCACTAGGCTTGGCGGTGCTCTTTGGGGGTGGTTGGAGCAGGTCTGGGGTGGAGGCAGATGACTTGAGTGACTATTTATTCCCACATAGGGTGATGTGCGGCTGATCTCCACTGGTGGCAGATCCCCAGTGCACTTTGCACTTTGCCACTGATGATCTCTCTGAATCTTTAGTGGGCACCTGACAGTCTTGGGGATTATCATCGAGCCTGCATGTGTGAATCTCCTTCCTCTTTGACCAATTTTTCTTTAGAGGTGGAGCTTGATCTCCGCCTGTGGCTGAAGTAGCTCCTCCCACATGTCCACCAGAATCAGAGGTGCTCCACTGAGCAGAGGCTGGTGGACAATCCTTCTCTTTGAGCATCTTAGATTTTTTTTTTCCCATGTTCCTTTGCCTGGCCAAACTAATGATGTTGCCTTGCAGCAGTATGTTTTTGACCACCACTCCCCAGATGTCCCTACATTGCACTCATTTTTTCAGCCACCATTTTAGCTGTGGTCTTTACTCCTGCAACATGGTACAATAGGACTTCAGATGGCCCTTGCCTATTGTCTGTTTCATCTGGATTCACATCAAATAACTCTGAATCTGTAGGTGTATTTCCCTTTGTGTCTGATGCACCTTTGCAGCTCTGCTTCTTTTCCCTCTCTTTCCCTTTCTTGGATTCCAGCATGCCATGGGTTCTTGTGCATCTCCCATCAACCCCTCTGTGCCCTCTAACAGCTTCCATGCTGCTATCATGGCCCTGTTCATCAACTTCATCTTCTAAAGCATACTTGGCTGGTTGAAGGTTGTTATCCTCATTGATCCAATGGTGAAATGCAAAAATATCCACTGGGTTGGTCACCTGGCAGCTTCAAATAAATTCCAGAAAACAGACTGCTTCAACCTTCTTCATATGACTTGGGTTGCCTGTGAACTGAAAATTTGTGGGTAAATGGTGAGCTGCCACCATTTGATGCCCATACACTGGAAGCCTTTTGAATGGTGCATGTGCTTTTGGATTTCTGCATGCCATTCCTATCAATATAATTTCTAAATCAAGCATGGATAAAACATTTGGAATGATGTACTGTAATGAGTGGTCAGAAATCCCCACACCATCAATTGAAGGGAATCTCTTGACATCCCTTCCAACTCACCTATCCATATTAATCCATCCTTGTGGGTGACTTGAATAGTTGGATCTGTCCGCTTTGCCTTTTTTGACTTCCATGCGGTCTCCCCCACGGACAAACTCTCCTCTTCTGTGTTTGGCTCGCCCTGTTCCTCCAGATATGTGCCAACATAATTCTTCCAAGTGGACTAAATGCCTCCAATAGCTCTGAACTTGCCCCTGTTTAAAATTTTATCATTGAAATCCCCACTATGGTAAAAAGTCAACACATATATGTAGGTAAATGGTGGAACTCACACAGTGGTAACTATCTTACTGGCCTCTGTCTTCCAACCAGCCAGCATTACAACTCACATCCCACATGCCTGCCACATTTCTAGTGCAAACTCATGGAATACCTTGTCACCATACCACTCAGTATTCCTGCCCATCGCCACTTAGCATAGTGTGCATTAGAATTTTGTGGAGAAGATGCTCACCTTGCTTTCACCCCATTTATTGGACCCTGCATAAGATTTACTCCACCACAGTTGCCTCTGATGTGCCAAGTTTGGCATGGTAATGATTGACTATTATATCGTTTATTTGATCCTTGTATTGTTCCTGAATAATTGAGCAGGCATTCCATGATTGTCCAACCTTAATTCAGCTATGATTCGCCCTGCTGCAGTATTGATTGTAAAGCCAACTCTTGTATGACTAGCATGCATCAGCTGATTGCAAGTGATGGGATCATAGTGGGTACACACTTTGATGCAGGTGGCCCAAACTTCCCCACTTAAATATGTTAAATCATCCAGCTTGTGGAGCTGCCCTTCGACTGTGGAGAAAAACTTCTTCTATGCAGTGCCCCTGCAGCTCATCCATTGTACCTTGGCATTCATTAAAACTGCCAGCTCCTGCTTAGACAGTTTGACATTGGACAGATTGCTTGGCCCCGCCTAGATTTCCTCTTCATCTCCACTACCCCCACCATCACCCTCCAAGTAGGGGAAATTTATTTTCTCCTTGTGGCCATCCACTGTCTGCTTCTGTCAGCTGATCCGATTCAGACGAAGATTCCTCAGATGAATCATCCTTGTTAGACAAATATTGGTAGGTAGTATTGCCGCCACTCATTGAAAGGGCAGTTCTGTGTGTTGTTTTGGCCTGGTTGGAAGGCAAAGCACCTTTGCACATGAGTGTACTGTCATTCAGACTCATCCAAGTCTCTCATGCATCTTGATGGTGATTCCTTATGGAGTTTTATTGCACTGGCAAGAATCTTAGCTGTTGGCGATAATGCACTACCACATGTCATAAACCTTAAATGAGGTATTTTTTGCTGTAAATGTATCTTAAATGGATTGATTATCCAGTAAGAATGTGCCATTTAAACCTTGTGAGTCTCAACATATTCAGCGGAAGTGTTTGCTGTGGAATAGATTTTTGCTTCATCAATACTCAAACATGGCAAAGATGAAAGCTAAGCTTGTTAATTAATCTAAAAGGGTCACTTGGGTCACTTGGGAGACTAAACAGACTACCAGAGGTGCCAATGCCTGCCTAGTGCCTATACAGCAATAGACTTCCTCTAACAAGAAGCGTCACTCTGTCACCTCATCTCCAGCCAAGGTGAGTGATTTCCAATGTGGAACTCCCCTCCTGGCATGTAATAATGATGAAAAAATGCTAGAGATGGGCTTTGAAGACATGGAGAGCACGCTCAGACTAAGACTTCCCACCAAGGTCAGTGAATCACATTGTGTTCTCGTTCTCAGAATTTCTGCTCAGACAACAAAGATACAGAATGATTATCTCCACCAGTGGGTGGACCACAAAGAGGATTATCTGCAAATATTGTTGGAGATGGAAGCTCCCCCTGATCTGTGGAAATATTCAGTGTGCCACAGAGATGGAATATACAAATGCTTGAGTTGCTTTCCCCAGCCTTTATTTTGCACCTGATATTGCAGGAAGGGGTATTGAATACTCCCTTTCCATCGGATTGAGCAATGAATGGGATCGTTCTTCAAAGATTCCTTCCTCCACCTGGTAAGTTCCATACTTCCATTGTGATAACGCTAAGATGCTTTCGCAGGCAGAGCTTGACCTTCATCTTGGTCATGGAGGACAGCCTTGCCCCACTGGCAGACCATCAAAAGGTGTCAATCAAGATGGCCCACTCCACATGGGTGAAGCAGAATGGGTTGATAAACCTCCCATGGATATATCCACATTTCTTCAATGCCCCTCTGGGGCTGACTATCTCACACTAGTGGACATCATAGGGGTGCACTTTCTATCTGCTCACTTTTGTCTCTGTCCATATTCCAAACCATTCCACATACAGCTTTTGAAAGTGGAGCTCTTTCCACCCATCATCAAAAATCCAAAAACCACCTTTTCCATTGCTATCTTGGATGATTTCATCCATGATAATCTGGAATGTGGGACATTGGCAAGCAACTATTACAACAAGCTCTGCAGGATCACTTGTAATATGTTCCAGCACCTTGTACCTGTGGGTCCATCCTACCATATATATTGCTGATAACAGAGCTGCAATCTGCAGGATCAATATTAAAACCTCCTTCAGGTGTCCTGCCAATGGCACCTGCTCAAGTTGCTGAAATGGGTGAGAGTTGGGCACTGCAGTGATCCGCTGAATGCTGGAAGCCTTGTGATATTCTGTCCAACATGCCTGCAGCCAGGCGTCAACATATATCCCATCACAGAGGAGGATCTATGTATTGCAGTCAGAATTGAAGCCATGACATGACATCTTTGCTCACTCATTGATTAGCTGGAAATATAATTGGACACTAATCATGGATGGTAATTTCAAGGCAGAGCATCTTCCTGACAGGCGTGCAGATGACCAAGTTTGGTTGATGGACAGGCTTGGATTCATGGTCACCCATACTCCGTACCAGAAGTATCTTTCTGCAACCAATCATCCACTTGAGGTTTGTATCTATAGAATAAATTGGGGATGCAATTATGCCTGACTTGATACAATGATCAGTTTGCAACAATCATCAGGCAATTAATCAGGCTAATGCAATGTGTGTGAAGCTTGAAGCAACTGGCATTGAAGCGACTGCTTGTGCAAGGCATGGCTGCTTTGTTCCACATTCAGTGGTGGACTTTCAGAAAGGTGAGAGGTGGGTTATCTTTTAGCACCCTGAGCATTCTTAATTGTCTTACAGGCAAATTAACATGGATTATTCCTTGGCAAATGCTCTGGAGTATAATATGTGTGGCATCCACTACATATTAACCTTCTATGACATCAATTGCTCATACATGAAAAGGCTGTGAGAGCGGGTCAAGAATAATGATTTCATCAGCATATCCGACGAGATTGAGATGGTGCCTGAAATTGACATCTGGCATGTCCATGGTCATCAGCCCCAGTGTTTTCCATGGTATGCCCCACTTTTCATGGAAGGATCGGGATGGATCAATGGGGAGATCATTGAAACTCTATGGTCAATTTTAAACATCGTGTCTGGCTCCACTCATGGCATGTCTTCCCTTCACAGGCAGGAATTTTTGGACTTTCAGATGAATGACTCCAATTTTATGAAAATGACTCGAATGGGTGCACACCATATCAGATTTGTGCTTCCCTTCAGGCTCACCTCCGCTTGAATAGGAAAAAGCTTGGACATAAAGTTGCAGCATGCGCGCAAGTCCGCCCACTCCGCAAGAATTGCCTTTGACAAAATTGCTAAGGCAGTCCTGAGGGATGAGCAGGAGACTTGAATTAGCATGGAATGCTGTACATTCAATATGCGAGTTGAGGACCCCTCTGCCATGAATATATTTAAGTGCAGAGTTAGCAAAGGTCAGCATGCTTTGCCCTTCAACTCCTTTCAAAGTGATTAAATCATTTGAATTAAGCTCCCACACTCTGCAAAATGGAAATAGATCTTTTAATGGAAAGTGCAGAATCATCAGGTACTCCCCACAGCTCTGCAACATGGTTGTCCCATGGGCTTGTAATCAAAGAGTCAGCCACTGTGCTCATGAAAGACAGAAAGCAATTGAAGACCCACACTACAGAAATGCAGAAGTTGGCACTTGCATGTTGAGCAGATCGACTCACCTCAGAAATATCCAAATTTGTTGCTGATTTGTCAGCCTACATTGGAAGAATCATCGAAAATGAGGATGACACAAATAGAGGGGATATATTAAATGACTTGGATGATAAGGATTGTGGGTGCACCAGCAATTCCATCTATTCATATGTCGGCATTCCAATCCTTCTGCTTCCCTCATCATGATCCTTGGGGCTACAAACATGTGAAGAGTTGGGAATCACCACCCTGGCAGAGCAGGAGCTACAGCTCAGGATTGGGCAAGCAAATGATGCCCTTTATGCGATTTGTCTGGCACTGGCAGACAAAGCAGTCATTTTTGGCACAGAGGTCAGGCATGCCTCCAATCAAGCCGCAAATACGCATGCATAGGGGAAGGTCAATGCTGCAGATGCAGTACTCTCTAGGCACGTGACAATTTACAAGAAATGCTACCAAGCAATGCTTGTGCTTGGAGCTAGTTCAGAGCTGTTACAAAAGTATTGACCGCTCACAGATGAGGACCTCAAGGTAACCACTGCCATATCAGAGCCAAATGGAAGTGGGCATCGCAATGTGAATCTAGCTTGGTTCTGGATCATGAATATACTACATGACAGCAAGGGGGATGACTGGATGTCAGAATGTGAGTTTCCACATCCCGTAGTGGTTGAAAACTCAATGGCACATCCAGTTTACCATATCAGTTGGTTTCGTGCCAAAGCAGCATGGGATCGATGGGAAGAGGAGGTTGAACTGATTACCTGTGAGTTTCAGTGGACCATTAATTTTTTTGATATGAAGGCCAGCGAATGGAAAGGCCTGGTGGCAAAAAGTAGAGAGGAAGGCACCCACAGATATATATGCTATGCTGCACAGCAGGCTGCCACATATGGGAAGCTGTAGGATCAGTGTCATGGAATTTGGGCAGCATCGGACATCACATAGCAGCACATGAATTTCATAATCTCTAAAGTAATTGTTAACATGCTCAAATATAATTGAAAGTTCCCTTAGAAAGTCTATGATGTGCTCGCAGCACATTAACATCCACTGAGGTGATGAGTTGGGAATTATCCAACTCTGATGCCACTTCCTACTCAGCCAGCATAGGAAGCCTTGGGAGTGGTCAGGGGTGAGCAGTGCAGAAAGGAAAAAAAAAAATGATGTGCATTAACCAGAAATCAGCGCTTATGTGATATTAAATTGTATTGTGATAGCTATGCTGTGTAGAGTTTGGTGGGATTTAAATTTGACTTTCCTTTGTTTCCCACTAAGCAATACAACTCACAACTCAGACATTTACCAGCATGGATTTCAGCCCATCCACAATCAGCCACCCAGACCTCGATCAGACTGCAGTGCAGATAAAGGTTTATCATGCTGGGTACTGCATTGCAGCAGCTACATATCATCTTGTGTCTCTGGCAGACAACGAGTGGCCCCCAATATGGCAGATGCTTTTGGGCTGGGAGTTTGTGAGTGTTCTAACTCATTTTATGATTAGACACTGAATTCATACCACTTCTAGGAGTATCTGCACATTTGGCAGCAAATATACTCTACTCGGATTACTTCACCCATTCTGCCTCCTGCTGTTCAGTGCAAATTCCATGCAGCATATGACAGGGGTCTGTGCAAAGGGCTGCAAGCATTTGATATGGAACTATGCTGCCTGATCAGGAATATTCCCATATTACTTCCCGAATGGGATCCAAATGGAGCGGACAATTTTCAAGGGAAGTGGTGAAAAAGGAAAGAGGTAACAGAGTTCGAGCTTGACCATTACGATGTGCAGAGCCATGGCCTAGATTGGGCGAGATCTTATTTTCAGATATGATGCATACATTTCAGTGTAAGTCCTTTCTCTTATCAGAATATAGGACCTTTGGCCTGCTGATATATTGCCATTCAATCAGGAGTTACATCGGAAATTAGATACCAGAGAGAATGATGCTTTGGAGGCATTGATGGAAGGCATGGTGGAGCTGTACGAGCTGGATGAGGAGATCAATCACTGCTGGGCCCGTCAAGTAGACCTCCTCCACTTGTTTGACTTCACATTGCCTGAGTATGATTCCTCTGTTGTACAGTAGCCTCTCCACTGCTTGCACTTGTATACATAAGCAACTGGTGACTATGTACAAAGGGTCTGGAATAACATGTGGTGAACTGCCATCCAAAAACAATTTGTGAGTAAGGGGTGTGCCTGGAAGGCTGCAGAAGTTCCTTCTACAAGTTCTGCACATGTGCAGAGCTATATGAATGGATGCCCATCATCTTGTGCACCTTCTCCTGCATTTACCAAGCAATACATGCATGATCTCCATCCATCTTAGAGGTTTCATGTACCAGTAGCTTCCAGAAAATGCGACCACTATCCCAGGTGGGTAATGCAAATTGAGGAGCAGAGTTGGGAATACCAACTCAAGGTTGTGATAGCTTCTGATAGTTAAGAGCTGATCGACCCAATGGGGCTTTCCAATTTTATCAAGGTGATATGCACTGGATCAGTTGGCCATGACAGAGAGGCTGCTGTAGACCGATGGCCAAAGCTGAAGAACTTCCAGCATATCTGCAGGTGCCGCCTTAGTTCCACCAGCTGCTGCAAACCCTCTTTCCTCTCCTAACGCTGCTTCCCAAAGTCTGATCATTGTCTCGCACCTGATATCATACATTTTGGAGTGTATAATGCTCATTGTTGCAGAGAGGTGTGCATGGATCCCCATCATGTCCTCCAACCACTGCCTGCATTCCCCCACACTATGCCCACGTTTCAATGAGGCTGATACATGTGGTGGGCCATTTGCAATCTGCAGGCTGATTTGAATGAAGTCTGAATTTGAGTGCAGAGCAACTTATGCTCCTTCCTTGTTGAAACCATGCAGGTGAGAGGTTTATGCAACCCTTTATTTCCACATCAGGGTGAAAATGAATGGCGCATGTTCTCCAGTTCTTAGGATTGCCACTTGCTGTAATGCTTTGCACCAGGGATGTTCTTATTTGCATCATGGAGGCCCATACCTATTCTAGGTGGAGCAGTTATGGAAAAGAGTCAATCACTGGTTGGCACACACCTGGTTGACCATGCTGATAACCTGCGGGAGATACCAGGCTATGATTTCCCCTGTATCAGTTATCAACATGGCAGGCTTGGATAATCACTGGTGGCTTTGCTCCATGTGGGACCATTCTTCCTCTGTCATGCACAGAATGCTCTCAAAAAATCTATGCATGCAAGCCACCTCTATTTGTAAGTTTAATACATTATTGTTGTGGATTACTATAGTACCATGATGCATGATACCGCCCATCTGTGAGTGTGCACTTTCACTATGTCCCTAGTGTACAATGATGCATTGACATGGTGCATGACGATGCATCATTCTGTACTGTTTCACCCTCTCTTCTCATGTATCATTTCAGCGCTCTCCGAGTCATGTATCATGTCAGGGCTTTGATGCATCCATGAGCACACACTGCTTTTAGTGTCCCAAGTACAGAATGATGATAATGCATCATTCATAATGCATCATTCTGTACTGTTTCACCTCTCTTCTCATGTATCATATCAGCGCTCTGATGCATCCATAAGTGTGCACTGCTTTCAGTGCCAGTATGGAATGATGCATTGCTCTTGTGTATTGTTTTGCCCCCTCTCTCATGTATCATGTCTAATGCATTTCCATTACCAGTCATGATGCATCAATGACTGATGCCCACTTTTTGCGAAATATATGTTCCTTACCAATATACCTTAGAGCATTTACAGATCAGGTGGTGATGTGCCATCAATATGATTTCATTTCGGGAGAAGGGAAATTGCATAAGTCAGTATACAGCTCAGAGTTCATCCTCATCAGAGTCCACATTCCTCGTTGCCTGCATCATATGATCTAATTCCACATCCAAAGCATTCAGAGTGGTGAAGTTGAGTTTGACACATGCAATGGAGTCCATCCCGGTGGTGCAGCATTTCTTGAAAAGAGCATGGTGAAGGGATGATTGCCAGAGAGCATAAGCATGGTAGGCTTGGATACTTGCTCCATTGATAGACTCATTGCCATACTCTTTTTCCCTTCTCATCCATAGGTCTGCTTCCCATTCCATAAACATTATCACTCTCCTTATTTCTTCCAAATGCAACTCCAGTTCTTCTCTCCATCTCATTGCGCATGCTCTTGCTTTGCACCACTTAATGTGCATATCTATTTGTTATGAAAACAATTAAATAAAGGTGGTCAACTGGGATATACATTCCATACCTTCTATTGCGCCTGTTTCATCTGTGTCTGAAGAACCTGCACTCTGCATGTTCCAAATTCACAAAAGTTTCCTCGTTTCCTCAGTCTCACCCTCCAGCAGATCTGACATAGACTGGATGTCTCCCAATTCAAGAGGTCGAAGCGTCATGTGCCAGCCATCTTGCTTTACCAACAGCGAGAGGCTGGTGAGCACTTTATGGGCAGCATGATATTTGTTGATGGTGGTATTAATGCGAGCATCAATCAGTTTGAGTGTGTTGTGTGCTCTGATATTTGCGCCTTGTCCACGAAGGTTTCGGTCTTTGTACTTGAGGATGTAGCTACAGTACATGCACGTAAATTTGAGTGCAGAGAATGGAGAGCATTATGGGCTTGAGCAAAGCATAGCCTCCATTCAATTAGACACAGTTTCTTATCACACAGCATGGAGTGTTGCATCTGGAAGGGAAGCAACAGTGGGAAGTTCTCAGGCTGAATGATGCTCTCAGTCTTCTGTTGTGCATGTGCACGAGCTGGGGCAAGGGCCAGTGTGAAAAGGTGTTGGAGGGTTACCCATGATTCAATATGTCGCTGGAGATTGTTGCTCTGCTGAATTAATTTCACCTGCTGGTTATCCATTGCATTTGACCCCAAAGCAGTTCATTTGCTCTTAAGGTGGCATCTACATGTTCTCAGTGGTTGAGTGCATGATTACAAATACCATATGCACTGTTGCTCTTTGAGTTCTAATCCAGTACTCAACAGAGCACTTGAGGAACAGGTCTCCAGGAAAACATGTGCGTGGATATTTTGAGCCTTTTCTTTGGCGAGTTTGAGACGCACTGCAGCAAGCAAGATGGCTAGGGTGGCAAGTAAGCATAGGAGTGGACATAACTAACTAAACACATACACTCCACCCCCCTCTCGTACGGGTTTGTATTTGATGGGTCCTTCTCCCAAGTTTCTACTTGTACTCTCCAATGCACTAACTTTTCAGAATGATCTTGAGCGAGTCCTTTCTT
The DNA here is from genome assembly GCA_025782845.1 of Boletus coccyginus. NCBI lineage: Eukaryota > Fungi > Basidiomycota > Agaricomycetes > Boletales > Boletaceae > Boletus > Boletus coccyginus. The sequence continues at coordinate 28,678 of JAHZSR010000144.1, forward strand.
CAATTGGGACAGTGCCACCTGATATTCAGTACACCTGGATATCGCCTCTTTTAGTGCCTTAAGCATACTCTTGGCTACAAAATTATTCAAAACAGAGAACACTATACAGAAAACAAAGTTACTCACGCATTCCCACATATTTCTTCCAGTTCACATGGCCAAAAAAGTCATCCAAAGTATCACACCATGCACCCGGCCCCATCTCTTTGGTACTGGATGCAATAGGGTTTATGTTTGCCCAACCCTGCTCTGGTGCTTCTCCATTCATTTGATCAACTCCGCAGACAAAATTGAATGAGTAAGCCATCTGGCACTTCTCGATGTATGCCAGAAGATGGAATTTGAGGATGAGGAAGGTGATACTCATTTTTATGGGTGAAATATGGAGTGAAGCAGGCAAGGTCAACATGCACTCCCAAAGTCGCTTGTTCCACTGACAGGCAATGTCATAAGAGACTTTGAGAGTGGGTAGGGGAGAGAAATGGCGAAGCGTCTGAAAGAAAAGATAGTCCATGTTTATGTATCTTGAATACCATCAGTGATGACCTAGTGATTGTGATTGAGCATATACTGTTCGCCTTTCTGTAGGTCACCAATGCTCATTGATAATTTCATGTTATGCCATGCACAGTCCATGGTCCCAATGTCCATGGCCACAAGACCAGTGCTTGACTTTGTATCAACGCTGTTCATGGCAGTATGGCTCAAACAAGTACTTTTCTATTGGGCAACAATGAATAGACTTACGGAAACATAAAATATCCACCTACTTCCTATATGGTATCCTTTTGAGATGATATATATTCCTTATATACTGAGTCTTCAATGACATACAGTATGCCCAGCCCTTATTGAAGCTCGGGTCGTTGCCATCACTGGATACCTTCTTTCTCTTCAAATGGAAATTGGCATCAATGGCAATAATAATGCATACAACCAACTATATGTGACAGTCAGTGGTTGTAGTGCTTTGAGGCTTGCACTCACTGTTGTTCTTCAGGGCATCTATCAAAGTTCTTCGGTAAGTTTTTCCTGGGCTGGGGATATGTAGGGCAGAGCTCTGCATACTCACCCTCAGCCATTGCACTGAGTCCAAGGGGATTGTATGCTCTGCCAGCATGTTTGATGATCTTGAGGTGTCACCATTGCTGACTTATTCATGCAAAGGCAAGGTAGTGATCCTGTAATATGTTAATGAGGAAAACCAGCAAGATGGGAGACATACCTTGATTCCAGACAGACCAGTGTTGTTGACAACATGTTGAAGGGCGTTATAGTACTCATAAGTGGAGATCTTTGACTCCAAAGATATTAAATGAAATACTTCAAGGGATCGGAAAGTTACTGTAGTCCACAGTCATGTAGTCATTGTGGGGTACCAAGACATGCGGAGCAGCTGCTGTACTCAGCTTTGGGCAGATTCACAGTTGCAGAAGTTTATGGAAATAGAAAATATGCCATGTGTGTCAATTAGGACAAAGTCATTGCCATAGGGTTTCTTGGGGTTGCTGCAAGTTTCGCCAGCTCGGTGGCCAAGCTGCAATCGGAGGCCAAGTTTCTTCAGTGATGATCATTCCCAAAAAGATCCATTCCATTTCTAACACTGCTCAGCATACTGCAGATGAGATCGTAAAATGTCTTACCTTGAGTCGATGGCATGGGATGCAAGAGTGATTCAATACAATGCAACTGCTGCAGAATAACTCCATGCCCACACAGTCCCTGCATTTGTATGCTGGGTTCACAGTTCCGCAAGAGCCACAAACATCCGAGAACGTGCCTAATCCCTCATGTAGCATCATTTCATGGAGAAAGAACTCTCATTCTCCCAACCACACAAGATTCGGGTGGTCCTTCACAGATGAATAATAGTTAGGAACAGTCAAGCAGTAAGAAAAACACTCACACTAGCTGTTCTCATTCAGTTTGGATGGTCATCGAATGTTCCAACATCTGATTCATGTGGAAAATTGTCAACCACTTGGGGAATTACCGGCGGGCTGGATGAATCAGGGGGTGCTGACAAAGTCACATGATTCCGATGCCATGTTATCAATCTGCTGAAATGCCCTTGATAACCCGAACGTTGGTGAGTCTTTGTCTTTGTAACTGCTGATGTTTGGCGAGAATAAGAAGAAAGTGTTGACATCTTTCCTCGCTGGTGTCTCAACCTTCGCTCCTGCAAAATCCTTGCCATTGCAGCACTTGTGTCAGGTGTAACATTGCATGTTTGAGAAAGTGACATATTGATATGGCTGGTCAGATTTACAAGGTTCTCAGGCGACTCAAGCTCTATATATCAACATGCACGTGTGCTCTTTTTATGCCACACACACTCACAGGTAAGTAAGGATGTAGGTAAGTTGATATACTAAGGTCATATTACATGTCACCTCCTTGGACACTTTGACACTGAGAATTCTCTTTACAGTGTGACAGCACCTTGTTTTGTCACATGGGTCAAGGGTGGAGAGGGGGATCTTTGATGAGGGTCAGCATCACACTATGAGGCACATCAAATCACTGCCATGCTGTTAATATATGCACTTACCAAAGCAGTAGGTAAAGCTCCCCCTGGATCATGTTGCGTCCTTCCTCTCAATGCTTCATTGCTTTGCTGATGGGTACGTGTTGCCCCTTTATGTCAAGTGCCATGAATTTGATCACTTACTATTATAGTTGCGGTATCTGTCCTTTCTGGTTTCACAGAACCATGGCTGCCCTCATGATTTGGAGGCTCTGCACGATTGTTCTCATGACACACATCAATGAGAAATGTCTAACATTCTAACATGAGTGCTCATTCTGGAAATCATGCAGTATGTCATGTCTTGCTCACCACAGCACCACTCGCTTGATATCCGAACGTTAAGGACAGACCTTGAAGGTCAAGAGTGGAAGGTAAGGATAATTTAACCACTTGAGACATTTGAGGAGTTGAGGGTGAAGTTGCTTGAACAGGGCTATGAAGCTGCTGAAATATAGAAAGCAGATCATACAAGATAGGCAAAGCAACTACCGGAGCAGAATTCTGACAAAACTTGAGTCTCCATGTCACCACACTGCCTCCATTACGACAACCATGGTGAGTTTAAGTAAAGCCTTTGTTGAGAGTATAAGAGATGCCAGGTTCTCTTCCACTGCACTCAACCAAATCACCTTACTCATCCTTGCAAGCAGTCACCACTGTCTAATATGTCCAAAAACACTAGAACTCACTGATTGCAGCTCAGTATGTCATTTAACAGGCCTGTCATTCCCTAAATTTGACTTTGCTTCCATCAGATGTGATCCTTCAGCTTCTGGCAACATTGTTACTCAGCTGAGCAGAAGCCGACGAGGTTAATGCTATCATTACCAGCGGGTTTAACGAAACCACTACACCACCCATTGTCATGGCTGTTTCCACTGCCACCATGCCTAGCTGCATACCCACCACTGCCACCTCAGAGTCCAGCCTGTCTCCAACCTCCTCGGTCACCTTTGCCCATCCAATCGTAATGGCTAGTGCTCTGAGTCCTGAAAAGGTGGCAAAAATTATCTTCAATTTACCTTTGATTACCGCCACTAATATGGGGGAATATGCTACCAGAAAATGTACAAAGGCATCTCCTTTGATGTTCCACCACCAGACTCGACTTACGTGGGTTCATACTGGTTGGTAACCAGTGGAAAGAGAATTGGCATGTATAAATCTTGGTAACTCCTTTCCTTTCTCTTGATTAGCCTTCGACTGATAGCTTTAACAGGCATCATGCTTCCCCTCATGTTCAATGTGTCAGTGGCACTTGTCACAGTTGAGTTGAGTCGCTCACAGTCACTTTTGCTGGAATGCAGAAGGCAATTGGATTAAAGGAGGCTGCATGGATGAAGTGGTACTAGTTACATGTATCTCATTAGTGTCCAAATACCATCAGATGGAGTGCACTATACTATCACTTGCATGCATTCCATGTGGTTGAATTTGGACCCACATCAGCTATGCTGCTTCATGAGATTTATATGAGATTGTTGCCCAAGTTGCAGCTAAGTTGGATACGATAGTAACGAGCAGTCTGACTCCAATCCTGGCAATCTAGTATTTCATGTTACTGCATACATTATTGTTGCTGCACTGTAACTTGCATCCCTATCTGGCCAAATTTAGATTCAACATCAACTGTACTGCTTCATGAAATTTATAGGAGATTAATAGCTCAGATATGATATTACAATCATATATTGTCATTCACTCGTTCGAACTTCAAGTCAGCTACTGCCAGTGGGATTGGCAACTTGAAGATAATATCTTGGCCCTGGTATACATTGCTCACAAGTTAGAGATGCTAGGTATCAAGTTCAAACTTGATGCTATGAATCCTATGATACATACTTCTTCCAATTGGCAAGTAAGCTATTCTGTCATGGTACTACCTTTCGTTCCTTCAATTAGTATGAAGTGTGTGAATATTGGTCTGGAAGACAACCGAAAAAGCACCGACTTCTTGGCACTTGCACAGCCACAATCATTGCTGCTGGCTGAGATACTCAAGCTAGCTACCCTTTGGCGTAACACTCAGATGAAGCAGAAGATTAACACTTTCAGTTGACATCCATCAAGGAAGCATGGTTGGATAATACATGACTTAGTCTTTGGAACTACTGTTTCTGAAATGTCCAGTTGCTTGAATGTGACAGCTTGTCAGACCCTGCGGGTGAATCTAGAATACTGTCCCATTGTCGAGTTGAAAGCATTACATGACTCAGTACTTGGGACTATCATTTCTGGAATGTCCAGTTGCTCAAATGTGATGGCTTGTCAGACCCTGCAGGGCACGGTGAGTCTAGAACACTATCACGCTGTTGAGTTGAAAGTGTTATGAGATTTATATAGAATGGGGCCTTGGGTTGGTTGGTTATCCACCCACCTTGTCCACATTGAACTTTATCCTCAAAGGTATGAACACACATTACTTTCCGAGATTCATATCACATGACTTGGTAACAGATGGCCCCTCCACCTTGGACAACTCCCGAGCAGGCTGAATTCCTCAAGAGTCAGCTAGATGCTTACCAGACTCGCACCCAAGACAAAGACTATATGCAATTCTGGATCACTTTGTATGCGACATGGTTCAAGAGGTGGCCAGAGCGAGAGGTGTGTTTTGAAGGTCTTCCACCTAGTGAAACGCTCACCCCATTACAAATGGAATAGCTTGGAAAAGCCATTGAGGTTCGGAAGTCTGTGAGTGCACCTACAAGTAGAAAATTCTTACTACTACTAAGTACTAAAGTATTTCAGCAACTTCACATGTGGTACTATTGGCACTCTGGGGCTTTGAAGAAGACTTGGAGTCTTAATAAGAAGACATCTGTTTTTGACAAGATTATAGTGCTGAAGACTGGCCATCGGTACACTGAAGTAGAGATTTACTCTAGGGAGTACCATGACCGAGTCCAACCTAAGGTGGATGCGGCCAAAAAGTCAGGTAGAATTTCCTTGGATGCACAGCAGCTCGTTGAGACATGTAGGTTTTGCAAGGAGTTGTTGGGTGTAGAAGACAATGATATCAAGAAGAGAATAACTGACATGTATAATCTTCAGACAAAGGGTGGGAAGTCAATTTGACCAACCAATTCAAGTGAGAAGGTCGTCCAGGCTGAGCAAATCCAAGTGTGAAGTTCTTGTCTTTGTATGATTATTTTGAACTAATTGGTCTATACAGTGACATTGACAATCTTCCTTTCACGCTTGCATGTTTTGCCTCATTCATCAAGGAGAGCACTGGCTTCACCGTTTCGTGTTTTTGTGCAGGTCCTGATCCGTCAATGAACTGGGAAGTTAATTTATTGTTGTAAGTATATCTTCCTTTGTTACTATGGAATGACTCAACTGCTCCTGTTTCTAGCTACCATACTGATGTGACTCCTCAGGGTTCTATATTTCCTGACCTCTTTCCAATCCAAGAAAATACTTTTCTTGCTGCATTCCACAAATTTACAGAAGCAGTCTTTCGTAAGTACCATATCAAGCAAATCGTCTACATCCTCACCTTACGTTCTGTCTAGCTGTAAGCCAGTACATCCCATCTAGTCCTCACTTGAATAATGAAGCCCAGGACAACCGCATCACAAATCCTGAAACTGCGACTGATCCGGGAGACAGTATTACTGCCAATGAAGATGATACTGGTTTGAATGAAGACGATGCTGGAGGTCAGATGAATGGTCAATGGGGGGCAGATGGTGTGGATGATGGGAGGGAAGGTGAAATGGACTCAGATACAAGTGAGAAGCAGGGTGTAGTGGACAACACAAATGATGGGGAGGATGGTAGTGCAGTGGACAATGGGTACAATGAGCACAGTGAGTAGAATGTGACTGACAATTCCAATGAAAGTACAGGAATGGGAGAGACTGAGATGACCCCCATTCGCACCGCCCTTGATATAGGATATCAGGGGTCGAATAATACATCACTCACCATTGCAGGCACAGGATATATATCCTTGGTGCCTGGGGTTGATGCATCAGTCATGCAAGATCATGCATCAATGTTGCTGTATGGTGGTTATTACACTATTGCACTGAATGCAAGTCCATTGTGTTTTTTAATGTACGCTGCACTGATATGTCACTATACTTCTTTCAGTTTAATTTTACTAGATTCCAGAGCCATGACCAACAAGTCACAACTGGAACTCTCTTTCCTGGGAACTCCCTCACTCATGCACCTACCACCTAGTCACTTGGCATGGCAACTCCACAGCATGGCATTTGTGGGATGGAATCCTCGATGTGCACTGACATGGGTGGAAGTGCTGGCTCTGGCAGAATTTACAATATGGGTGCAGGTGTCTATGCTTCTCCGACCTTGTTTTCGCAAGGGATCACTTTCTCTCAAGCAATGGGGAATGCAATGTTCCCATTCACCTCAACTACTTGGAATTTCTCGGGAGCTGATCTCCTCCAACTCCCTGATCCTCCTATGTCATCCAAGCACTCCACAGTTAGTTTGGAGTCCATGCTACCTCCAATCACCATGGTCTCGTCCCTCACTCAGATATCAGCTGACTTCCCAGCAAGTGGGACATCTAAGAATGCCACTGTGAGAGGAAGAGTGTCCAAGAAGCTTCCCATGCAGAAGGTTGTCACTACTACCTGACAAAAAGTGGCTGACCCTGCAAACAAACCACCACCAGCTGAGGGCCCCCCCAAGCAGCTGCCCCCCTGAGCAACCACCAAGTCGATGGCTCTGCCAGCTAAATCTTTCATCTCCAAATGAGTCCCTGTCAAGTCCAAGTGCAATGATACTGCCAATGCCATTGGATCAAACAAAACAACATTCATTGCCTCCGATTCCACACAGAACATAATCCAGAACTTGCAGAAGAGGGGAGCAAATGAGGCTGGGAGCCCGGGGGCTAAAACAAAGTAAGTGTATACACTACAGCCTGCATCTATACTTACCTGTGATAGGAAATGTAAAACGAAATAGTTTTGATGTTATTCTTTGCAATATTCATTCGAATAAATAGCTATTATAGTTTAGAAGGATACATTTTGTGCCATTCTACTCTGTGCAGGTGAACTCATTGATCTCAATACTTGTATATTGAGGAACTATGCCAGGGTTGTAACTTGATATGCAATACTCATTAGAACAGGCCTATCAAGGGGCCATGCTTAAGACTTAGCAATCTTGAGTATACTTACTTACCACCAAGATTCAAGAAAGTTAGCTTGTGAGATCATGCAACACATTCCAGTGAAGGCAGAACCTATCAGAAGTATCCCTAGTTGATCATAAGATTCACATTACAATTGGAGTTGCCTGACCATGAGCCTTCACTACCAGGAAAGTATTCTAAGGAACCAACAACAGATATATATATTATATTCAAGAGAGTTCAATGACTCTCATGTGCCCAGGAAGCAACTCAGAGTGTGCAGATCATCCAAAAAGGGTGACCAACACCATGTGCCAGGAACTGCACCCCAAGAACCTCTCAGGCGGGAACATACCCGACAACCACGCACCTAATATATCAATCCCAAAGTAATGCATCAACTGTGCAGAGTAAGATATCATCTGCACATTTGATACATCCATTGGATATAGGCATGATGCATCAACACCACAGAATAAGTTAATGCATTAATCCTGCAGAGTTAGTCTGACCGGTGAGGTATCAACTTGAACAGCACAGATATGATGCATCAACCGCACAGGAGTGATATATCGCTCTGTGTGGTTGATGCATTAACCCTGCAGAGAGTCAGTCTGACTGGCAAGGTATCAATGTATATTGTTTGATGTATTCTTATCAGGTACAGGCATGATACATCAACCACGTGATGATATATCGCTCCATGCAGTTGATGCATTAATCCTGCAGAGAGTTAGTCTGACTGATGAGATGGTACTATCAACAGCACTGCCTTTGATGCATTAATTGTGCATTGAGTCAGTTTGACTGGTAAGGTATCACTGGCAGCAGCACCTTTGATGCATTAGTCCTGCATAGAGTCAAGTCAGTTGGACTGGTGAGGTATTACCAGCACCTTTGATGCATCCTTCTGGCACAGGTGTGATGCATCAACCATACGGAGTCGCGGTGATATACCACTCCACAGTGCAGTTGATGCATTAGTCCTGCATAGAGTTGGTCGGACTAGTGAGGTATCACCAGCACCTTTGATGCATCCTTCCAGCACAGGCATGATGCATCAACCACACGGAGTTGCAGTGATATACCACTCCACAGTACAGTTGATGCATTAATCCTACATGGTCTTAGTCCAATAATACACTGGCATGATTGTGCATCATTTTGAGTGTGGTAATCTACAATGATTCTTGCATCAGAATTCCATATATGCCTGTGCAGGCGGGTTCCAAATTTGAATTGAACCTGTCCAATGTAACTTCAAACCTTATAAGCGACATCATACAGGGATGGATAGAGGGCTACCTGGATTTTTTTGGGCTGTGATCAGAATGTCCACCATGTGATCTGCCTCACAAACCATTTCTGCAGATATATGTATTGACATAGGGAAATGTGTTTGAGGAAGCAATTAGAGGGCTGACTTCTGCAAAGAACCTGAATTGCATGTAGTCAGTAAGCATATCCATCAGCTCTAGCGGATGGTGGGCAGCTTCATCAGACTGGAGATTTTCGACACTCATGGTGGATGAAGACAGAGAAGTAGCCTCAGAGGTTTTCAAGCCGCATGCATTCTCATGCAGATTATTTTGGTTATCATAGCAACCCTATTTTTTGCTGAGGTGGTGCCATTCTGGAAAAAACTTGATGATCTGGAGTCTACTCTGATATCAAATATAAAGTAATCAGGAGATGCTTGCAGCTCAATGGACACCTAGTGATATAATCAGCCTATGCAGTGAATCCTCCCTCATATGTAATGCAGGGAGCCCACAAATCAATTGTTTGCCTACCAGGCCTGCATGTGAATAGCCATTTTCATAGGATATACCAATAACAAAACAAATAAGGTCTGCCCTCCAAAGTCTGGCCTGTCTTGTATACCACCATGGAGTGGGGCACGCACTGCAGGAGCATATTCTTGGTGAATTGGATGTTGCCTAGGCAGCTCTACCAGATAACATGTTCTTTTATCCATGGAATATATGTGCTGGGCCTTGCGCATCCCATATCAAGTAAGATCCTCTGCTTCCTCACAAATGCAATATGGTTGAACTGCATGCAAATGTTCTTTCCTGTGGAATATTTCCAGAAAATGCACAGGCAGCCTGCACCAGAGTATTCAATTTATCCCACGGAATCACACACAGAGGGACCATGGAAATATGCAATCTCCTGCCCTACCTATATCCAAGGGAGCGAAGCATGTGCATATACCATCTGTCAGGGAAAATCCCCCCCCAGCTCATCTTCACATTATCCCTGGTTTTGCAGATTTGTGAGGCCATAGGAATACAGTCTTGGTCATTCAGTGCTACCTCAGCAGGTCTACCAACCACATATTCCTTGTTCTGCAGAAACATACTCACCTCCAATGTTATGATCTATCACTTTCCCAGCAGATACACTACAGTTGCGGCACCTTGCACAAATATGAGTTCCCTGCAGAATAATGCAGAGAAAAAAACTTGTGGCAGTAGCAGAATATCTTTTCTATTCCATGGAAAATTGTGCAAAGGGACCATGTCCACATGCAAAATTTCTGCATGGCATAGCTGCAGGCCCTCCTGCTAACACCTTGTTACTTAATTTAATGCTGTAGAATGTGGTCACAGCACATTCACAGTAGGTCTCTTCATATGTTGCTGATGGACATCCATCATTTTATGAGCACTGATGCCAGTCAATCCTTCTCTGCAGATCTCAAACAGCACAGGCATTCTGAACCCCACCGTTCGCACATATGTGAGTCTTCAATAACTACCACTTTAATATTACAAACCAGCCCATTAGTAATTATGCATGTGACTTATGTTAAGTGTAAATCAGGGGGTGATCTTGAATCTAAAAAGCTGGAGGGTTTCCATGCCCCCAAGCTTCATGCAGATCCCTTGCACTCCTTTCCACCAACTCACAGCATTCCACAGCCTCATTGACAGCGTCTTGGAGAGCCTTCTGCTCATTCTGGATTTTGTGCTGCTGCTGCCATGGCTCTGCCAGCTCCTCTTGCAGGTGGACATGCTGGATTTTGGGAACAGCACTATTTGGACTCAACATATGAGTAGCACCAGTGGGACCCATTCCTGGTGAAATGCATGGCAATGTGGGATTGCAAACTTGAACAGGATAGGTCACAGCCTACTTCAAACTATTTGCCTGTGGCATAAGTGGATCAACTCTCTCTGGAGAATGATTCTCTGAAAGAGTACAATTGAGCAGTTATTTTGACTTACTGCAATGTTGCTGTGGCAGAATTCCCCTGTGTGCACGTGGGCATCTGACTATCTCGATGAACACCCTTTGCCTGGAATTCCACCTCCTGGATGATGAAGTTGGCTTTGTGGATGGTGCTCATGTGGACCTAGTGCAAGAGATTTGTACTCGCTTGGCTTGTGGCACAGATGCTGAGGGAGATTCTCATGCAGAATATTCTGCATCACCATGAGTCGGCAGGGGATCTAACAGCGGTACTGGATCTAGGAGAGTACAGGAAGAAGAGCAGCCCCTCTTGTAACTGCCCGACTGTTCACACCACTTCTTCCTTCTACAGCATGTATTGCATGTGAACTCAGGGACTGGAACACATGTTATCCCTGCAGATATGCATGTTGCACATGCATTGTCTGGCTGAGGGGAAGGAGATCCAGTACATCACACTCTGTGGTGATGCAAAGTGTTAGTGAAGGCTTGGGGCCTTTTTCTGCCTCCTGATGGAACTAGCCAGTTGGTCAGGGTCATGATGGAAGACACTGGCAGATCCTTGCCTTTTTCCACCTGCTCATCCTTTTCCCTGCTACCAGTGTTGGCCTCCATATTGACTGGCAGGCAGGCATTCACACTTTGCATCATTGCTAGTTGTGAACATGGGCAGTGAAGCAGAGGGCACAGTTCCAATCATAGTGGTGCATGTCAATGCTCTGTGGCAGAGTTGATTGTCTTTTTTCACTCTAGAATCTTCTCCCTCCACATCTTTGCCCTTTCCCCTACTCTGCCAATCTCATTACTGCTCTGTATCCCTTTCCTGCTTCCACCCACCTTCATTGGTTCATTACGAGAGCCTCCCTATGAGGGTGGTCTCCCCTCTTTACCTTGCGCACTCAATGGCTCTCCACTACACATTTTGCACTCATCCTCGCCTTCCGTCCATACAATTCTACCATGTCATGTCCATGGATGGTCGTGGATGGTGTCCTCCATCCAGCAGACAATTGCCTCCCAATTCGGCAAGGGAGATTCTTGGGAGCATAAGAAAAGGTTGATGGCCACCAATATCCCAGGGATCTCATCTGCATACTCGACTACACACCGAACAGATATCTTATTTCTGTCAGCCATGTCTGAGTAATAGGTGTTGTTGGTCACTTACCATCGCATTGTCGATGAGCCACAATGTGACTGTCAATTTGCAAGCCACTGCCTTCTTCCGAATAATGATGCAGATCATCCTGGCCGAGTTCATTAGGATGTTGTTGGCGTTCATCATGATGCAATAGTGTGATAGAGGGTACACAGACAGAGGGTTGCAGTGCAGGTTGCATGAATGGTGTGAACAAGGCTCTGGGGATCAAATTCTCATGGTGTGCTCATACTTATTTGTGGTGGATTTTCCATGCATCAAGCACAAGTGCTACCCCCTGAAAGGACCACATATTACCTCTGTTCCCTGTGAATAATCTAGTTGAAAGTCCACACATGAAATCTGAATCATATGAAAGGTGAAATTCCCCCAACTCCTCAGTTGGGAGCTCACATCCATTATTCTGTGGTTGTATTATGTATAGCATCTCTGTTTTCCAACTAATTGTGCTGTGTCCCTGTATTGAAGCAATTAGTAGCACTGCCAAGATAGGCCCACTCCGTTGTCTTTGATTTCCATCAGCATCATCCACTTTCGCAGAGGGTTGTGTCAAAGAAGCACCTACACTCCCTCTATTTTTAGTCATAATGGCCCCAGGCTCAGCAAGCATATGAAAACCTGTGTGAATTGCCACTCACCTGCTGTTGTCTCACTGTGCGATTCCTTGAGCCCTGGTGCTGTGTGTGTCTCCAACATCTTCAACTGTGGCAGAATTCAGGTGGAGCAGGGGAAGGTGAAACTTTGGACATTATTGAAACATGCTTGCTCTCCATCCCACTGTTCGCTGATTTACCCATGCTGTAAATAAGCTGCAATATATCTCACAGGATGTGGTGATGAATTAAATGCCTTCCCAGATACCGTAGATTCTTGAACTTATTAACCATAACATGCCAGGTGCCTTTGCATATTATACCCACACCAGCCAAATTGGTGGGCCCACCCACATGTGTTACATGCACCACAAAATCAATTGGGGATCTGATTGAGTGTTTCAGACCAGTAACACTGGCAGGCCTACCCGTCCATTGAGTACATTTCCCACATTCCAGCATTAGGCCCACCTGTATACTGCCACTGCTCAGCAAGATGCACTCATGGGCCTGCCTGTACACTGCTGCACCAGCCCTGCCCATATGCGTTCACTTCTGAACAATGTGCATGGGTGGGCCCACTCACACATTTCCCTTCTGCCAAAAGGCATCTGCAGTCCATTCACACATCACACCCCCTCCTAAAAATCATTGAAAAAAAACACATGAGCATATATATTAAACCCCCTCCTGCAAGTGGCATTGGCTGGCCTGCATGTATGTTGCACACAGCCTTGTGAGCCTGCCTGCATATTGCATTATTGAACAAAATGCATGAGCAGGCCCGCATGTCCAGTGTACTCTTCTTCAAAATACATGCGTGGGCTTACCTGCATATTGCAACTGTTGGACAAAATGCACTGGCTGGTCAGCTTGTATGTGACAAGAATTTCCTGCAATACCCTCTCAGGCCTGCCCATATGGTGGGACTGCTGGACCAAATTCACTGGCAGGCTCACCTGTATGTTGCACCTTTCTTCCCAAACCCATCAACGACCTGTGTGTCCTCTGTAATAAGCATCTTGGCAGGCCCAACTGCACATTGGATAATTTCTTGGCACATCCTTGTGGGCCCACCCAGATAGTGCAACCTCCCTTCAAATACCCACTCAAATGTTGCATGTCACCCACCATGGGTCCACTCCTTTTGTCCACATGTCCTGTTGGGATGCAATATACACTAGCAGGCCTGCCTGTTCTTTGCCAGTCGTCATCTTAATCAGCATTGGCAGGTCCGCTCATTAGTTTAGCATTTACCCTGTATTGGATGGGCAGGTCCATTTGACTATGCCACACCATGCTGAAAGTGTTTGGCAGGCCTGCCTCAGGCTCACCCTATACATAGTGAAATTGTCAACCCAGGCCAAGCATATGATATGCTACAATCTGATTATATTATGTGAATACATCCAAGGGAATATCTTGATTGAAAAACTGGAGTCTCAAGAGCTTCTTACTCCACCCAGATGGATAGTTCATGTCTCAATGGAACCAACGTACAAATAGCACGTCCATCCGCACAGGATCAGAGAATAGTGAGTGGATGTTCTCATGTTGCTGAACCATCATATG
>JAHZSR010000145.1:0-42630 GCA_025782845.1 Boletus coccyginus
ACAGGAAATAGAAGATGTTTCAAGTATGAAACATGTAAGAGAATGTGAAACGTATAGTAAAACATGTATCACATCTTATGACATTATGAAACACCAGATAAGGATGATGTCATAGTCTAGACCATGAGATAAGAAAGAACTTATCTATATGTGATGAGTAATATGGAATAGCATAAGAATAAGGTCAAAGACCGATCTAGAATCTGGTATCAGGAAATGAAAGATAAGATTAGAAATACCAGAATTCTCAACAATAGTTTTGCCGACCGCGATATGTTTTCCAGATTTGCGGGAATAGGAGTTGGTCACACCACACTCGAGTCAGACGGAGACACGCCTGGTTTGGTCACTGAACCACACGATGATGATGATGATGGCAACAATCCAGAGATACAGGAGGTGGGCACACAGACACTATGTGAGAGCTGCGATGTAGGAGATGGTGTAGAGTGGGGTAATGATGGTGATGAAACTGACAATAATGATGATCAAGATAATAATGAAGCTGAGGGTGATGGTGACAGTGACAATGAGGATGACAGCGAGGATGATGACGAGGACGACAATGAAGATGATGACGAGGGAAGTGATGGCGAGGAAGGAGAGATATGACATGGCCCACAGTGTTGTAAGGCACTATGCCTCGCACCTACGTCCGGATTGGCCACTTTGTTATTCTGCACCTCATGCCACTTCTAGATTACGTTTAAATACTCTCGCTGTACTAGTTAGAAATCCGTCGAGTAGTCTTCCGTTCTCGCATTCGTTCATGAATCATAAGAGCCCGTTCGGAAACCTGAAAATTGGCAAAGTTGCAAATTGGTTGTAGCAACTTTGAAAATCCCCGACGTCTGAGTTTCAACTGTGCTGACAGTGCCACACGGCACTGTGAACCTTATCATAGACAATCGTTCTTCACCAATGGACTCAGACTCTGAGACACAGAGCGAGCATTATCGAGCAGTGATCCGACAGCGCATCGTACACTACACAGCTCTACTCATCAGTCTTATTATCTGTGCTACCGCAGCTTTGCTCGAATCAACCAAGATCAGCAAGAAAGAACCGGAACCTTACCATACTTCAGCACTCACAGGAGAAGGATGGGTAATAGAGTTGCTTGTAGGCCATCCAGAACGGATCCAATGCGAACTTGGCATGCATGCACATGTCTTTTCTGAACTCATTTCGGAGCTTCGAGCCCTTGGACATTGCAACTCGAAGTTTGTATCGCTTGAAGAACAGCTCGCTATTTTTCTCTACTCGAGCGTCACCGGCTTAACGATCAGACATGTTGGGGAACGCTTTCAAAGGTCAAACGAGACAATTTCATGGTGAGTATTCTTTCCATGCACCGCCCTTGACCCCTCACTCCTTTCACTAGATATTTCCGCAAAATGCTCACTATCTTTTCATCCCCGCCGTTCTACTCATGATTCGTCCACATGCCAGCCACTGACCAGATCCACACAAAGATCCGTATGAACCCCCAGTTCTGGCCATATTTCAAGGGTGCTGTGGGTGCTATAGACGGTAGTCACATCAGCACAGCACTGCCTGCAAGATCTCGGGCGGCATTTTGGAATCACAAAGGCTTTATCTCACAAAATTGCTTGTTCGCATGTGACTTTGATATGCTATTCACGTATGCACTCACAGGATGGGAGGGATCAGCTACAGATGTGCGAATCTACCAGGATGCACGCTCAAGGGATTTGCATGTTCCGGATGGCAGATATTTTCTCGGAGATGCTGGTTTTCCACTGCATCCCGAGATCCTCATCCCATATCAGGGAGTTCGCTATCACTTAGCTGAGTGGCGTCGAGCGCAGCTGAGGTATGTCAGCACAATGAACTATTACAGCGAGCTGAAATCAACATTGGTAGACCAGCAAATAAAGAGGAACTCTTTAACCTTCGACATGCTTCTGCGCGGAATGTGATCGAGCGCATCTTCGGTGTACTCAAATGTCGGTTTCGGGTTCTTTTGCTCTCCCCCGAATACCATATGGATATCCAGGCCCGCATCCCTGCAGCACTATGTGCGATACACAACTTCATTCGGATCCATGATGCAGAGGAGGTTCTTGACGACGAAAGGGTCCACGAGTTTGAGAATGATATTGAAGCACATTCCTCGTCGGGTCCACAGGAAGACTTGGAGGATGGAAGGGTTGACGAGGACAATGGCACGCATGCAGCACGTTCATTCCACGATCAAACCGCTCAAGCAATGTGGGACGAGTATCAGCGCATTCTTTCTGGGGGGGACTATGTAGATGATGGGGAGATTTTTTCCGATGATGAAATGGACAACAAATCAGAAGGTCGCTCCCTGGAGGATAGTGTAGACACCAAGTAGAATACATGTACAGTTTCACTTCACTATTCGGGCAACTTAATCCTTTCAATTGACGTGTGATAGTGTGACTAGTACAGGCAAACATAACATGGTAGTACTACAATGTGAGTGGTCGTACAACTTGAAAGGACAACAAACGAGCTAGAAAGGGTTAGGAAGGGTGATCGGCACAGGCTCTCCAGCATTGGACTTGATTCTCATACCCTCAACCTCTACTCTTACATAGTCCAAACGTTCGTCCTTGTCAGTGGTCAACGTATATACTTCTGTAAAACCTACATTACACGCAATCATTGCCCTGATGAATGCTTTGACGTCCTTAGGTAGATTATTGTCTTGCTCGTGCAGCATTTGCATTGCCAGTTCCCAACGGGCCGACGCTTTGTCTTCAGCAGAGGTAGCCGTATTGGCGAGCGACGAAGTGAGGAGGTTGAGGGACCCTTGCATACCAAGCATGAGGGTCTCGGCAGCGTGGGACTGCTGAGCAGCGGCAGATTTGTGTGATGAGGGTGCGGCCGAGGCCGAAGCCATTGCTGCAGTAAGATTCATTTTTTTCGTGGCAGGACCAGAAAGTGACATGCCAGAAAAGGGAAGGGGAGACGACGCGCTAGAGAAGGGAAGAGCGGATGACGTTACGACTGATGCTGAGTCGTCGCCAGTCATATCTGAGTGCGACCGCTTTCCTGTACTGGAGGCAACAGCAGGAGCCATGGATGTAGCAGGAGCCATGGACACGGCGGCGGCAGTCGTGGTCAGTTTCAGCCTGTAAGCAGCAATGGGGACTGCACGCTCCTTGCCCTTTGCAGAGGTGGTACCGCTGCTGCTCCCCAAGCCGCTATCGGTGGCACCATCGGGCTGGGGCTGGGGCACATCCATGACGGTAATAGCTTCTGCAGCTCCGGGGTGTGTGACCTCCATGGATGAGGACGGGGCAAAGGAGCTAGCTCCTCTGGCGCCTCCATCAGGTATAATCTCGCGCATGTACTTGCTAAATTCCCATCCTCGGTGTTTGAAGGGGCGCATTAGAGGGTGCTTCTGTAGTAGAAATATACCAAAGTTGTGATATCCGATCGATTTGTATCATAGGAACACATACCTTGACATACTCAGCCCAAACGTTCTCCGCATCCTCTCCATTGATGGCAGCCCCATGTTCATCGTCATAATGACAGCCGGATAGGCCGCAATAGGTCTCGATCTCTACATGCATCTTCCGTATCTATCAAAATCAGATGTCAGTGGTGCGTGGCAAGCAAAATCAGGTACATACCGAAGAAGTCCACTTGTTTTTGACTGATTGGCCCACCTTTGTTGCCCCCGCTGTCCAGAGTGGTGCAAGATGTTCAGCAGCAGCATTGAAGGTTGCAGTCTTAAAGTTACCACCATCGCCGGCTTCTGCACAATGGGTGTGGAGATAGTGGACAAGCGCCTCGACTTCCTTTGCATTCCAGGAGGCCTTTTCATTGGGGGGTTTGGACATCCGATAGTGTATATAATGATCAACCACAAAGTGTGTCAATAAAGTTGCTAAGGAAGCGAGGTATACCAAGATATGTCTGGAATCATTGCGATAGTAATCCATCTTTTGGGTAGAAAAACAAAGTTTTGATTTCAAACTCAGACACAAGCTCAGCCATGGTGGCTGTC
Source organism: Boletus coccyginus (assembly GCA_025782845.1). NCBI lineage: Eukaryota > Fungi > Basidiomycota > Agaricomycetes > Boletales > Boletaceae > Boletus > Boletus coccyginus. The sequence continues at coordinate 4,010 of JAHZSR010000145.1, forward strand.
CAAAACATTGCCCAAATTTGCCAATTTTCGGGTTTCCGAATGGGCTCTAAATCAACCAACTGATTCAGCTGTCATCTACCATTATCGTTTCTCGCCTGCTCAGCTCTTTTACTTGCCCATTCAACTAATCTCTGTCACCTTTAGAACTCGCGTTTGCACACTCAACGAAGAGTGCCCCCACAGTTGATCTGTGTCGCTCGTCAAATCCTTGCATGGCGAGAGACTCGGAACCCTTCTCACTAATATAATAATTCATGGTGCTCGCTCTCTAATCACGTCATGCACATAATAGCTGCACATTGTTGTTGGATTGAACAGGTCTACAAATGTGATATCAGTATCAGTGCTTGGAATTTTATTCCAAACTCGCACCACTCCTGGTAACATTTGTACAAGCTGATATAGTTTGTAACTAAGGTACGCATCACACAAGTTAAGTCATACAAACAATCATCAGATGAATGGGTGAGATGGCCAGGAAATGACAGGATGATACAACCTGGTGGTGACGTCGTGGTTGGGATGGTTGCCGCACTTGAGTGACGCAGATATACTTGGTCAGAGCCCGTTCACCGTTATATATGCTTTATACGGTATTATATAGGCTATATATTTTAGTTTATGATAGCCAATAACCTTTCTGCCTATATAGGTTTATATACCCATGGCACCATGTATCAGCCTGAGTTACATGGTACGATTTGTATAAACCTTTAGTTCTCCGGTTGATGCCCAGCCTGTAGTAACGCGGGTGATAACGTTGTCGGCAAGCCGACTGACACGGAGTGGAAGATCGTCGATAACGGAAATGTAACCAAATCGTGAGCTTTCACGCTGCTCAACATCTCGTCTTGCATACTGTGATTTACCCATCATTTTTTAATGGAAAGTAACGAATCTAGATGTCAGAATACACTAAACCGGACAACTATCCCCTCGCAATGTGTCACAGCTCAAATGGACACAGAGCATACTCACGTTGTACTATATATGATTGGTTTGTTCTCAAGCCTGCGTTGTGAATTCAAGCTCAAATGGCAACCTCATACGAACTAACGCCTTTCATTTCACAGAATACACCGCCGTCATACAGAATCGATCGCACACACAACACAGTACACAGCCATAACAAATGATTCCTTGCAGAGTATTGGCTCCACTCCTGCGAGTGACTCACACGATAGAGAACTGCTGCGCAACATTCTGGAGCTGAGTGCCAGCCAGATTCACCTGTTTGTCACGAAGAACGTAGTTAGCCGGCGTCCAGTCACAAACCATGAGGATTATCGCCTACCTGCTGGTTGGAACCGACATTCCATGCAACGGAAGTGTTACTTCCCAGCTGAATTCTGTCAACCATGTCAACCATGTATTCGTGCAACCACAGTGCAAACACCTACGAGAAGTTACCGGAGTTGGGAACGATGAACCACTCCGTGGACAACGTGTTACCATTGACTGGGGCAGCGTCTTGACCATTCGAGTATGCATAAGTGGTCAAGTTGTAGCCAGTGTTCCTAATGGTCCAGTTATTCCCAGAGGGTTGGAAGTCCCACTAAGGGACCGTGAGTCATGGAAAATAACTATAGCGAGGCACGTACAGTCTGGTTGGTGGCCCCGTTGTCAGTCGCAGCGGTGAGGGTGCCGGTTTGGGTGAGTAACGTCAAGTACTTCCCAGAGGAAGTCTTGATCTTGTGGTAGCCAGCAGAGATGGACATGTTGAATATTGAAGAGATGTGTTCTCGGAAGTGGTAGCTGAGTAACTGAAAAGCAAGCAAGAACAGAGGGGCCATATATACCTTCTCGAACGAAACTCAGTTCGAAATTTGGAAGTCGATGAATGCGCTATCATTGAACGATTTGGAAGGCTCCTAACGATAGCAGTACCAATGGCTCGGATACAGCGCGCTCACTTTGGAGACAAAATTGGATCAGGAAAGGTTTAGCTTCTCACGACCAAGACAGCTGGTATGATCAATGATCATCAATCTCAGTCATAGCGCTCACTTTGGAGACTAATTTGGAGGTTTCGTCCTGGGATTTAGTCAAATCAGTCATTGAATGTGCGGCGACAACATGCATCCGGTCCGAAATACAAATACCTCCAGGGTCCGCGCCAAACTTGACTTTACGAAGTTCCTGATGTGTGATTGATTTGAACTAAGGATTCACGGTGCAATATTCTTCTCCGAGTCGTAACACGTTCTGATGAGAATCCTGACTGGCGATCTGCTATACATGGCCAGTGACTGTGGTTTGAACGAAGGATGGAAGGCGATATATCTACTTAATAATGGGGCTCACTCTCAAGATCGATCCGGGCAAAACTTGAAGAATTCGACACCGTAAGTTCGGAGCCTTTTCAAGTTGGATTTCAAGCAAGTCCGGCAGGTGCTGGTGACCAGTGACCGGTGACAGATAAGAATCGAAACCTGTGTGCGGCGGTCTGGATCGGCGTGTGCATGTGGTGACGCTATGGGCGTTGCGGTGACAGGGCAAAGACGCGAGCACCCTCTTTCTCACACTATTTTGAGAAACTGTTCAGAACTTGACTTCTTCGCCTTTTCAAGTTGAATTTTCAAGTGGCCCAGGCGTCTAGTTGGTGCGCCAGCACACCGTTCCTTGTACTTCTCTCAGCTGGACTCCTGGAGCTAAGGTCATACCCTAGTTCTGAAGGAGTCAGAACAGGGATCAACACATATAATAATGGAAGCCTTTCTAGGTCCACTACATGACCCTTACAATAAGTTAGGCACCACTTCTCGGCACTTTTAGACCCCTTTTACTAGGGAACTCTGTCAAGGCGAAACGTTAGGCCAGATTATCTGGATATCTTAGTTCCGCGTTGGCACCTCCCGACGGGAACCTCACAGGCTCACACATGGGTGATGGTATTATGGCTGTGGGCCAGCCTGTGGCGTACGGGTTTGAGTACCACCCGCACGGGTTACCGCACGTCTGTCAACACTCCTATATTTCTCGCCAGATTCTCCGCTAGTTCCGCACATCAATTCACTCGCTATTTTGGGACAGGCGAGAGAGATAGAGCGGTGGACCCATGCCGTTGGTCGTAAAATGTCCAGAGTTGCTCCATCGGGTGTGCACGTGGTTTGTCACCCGAATCGGATGCCAATCTGTATGGCACGAGAAGTGTGGATGAGAACATGTGGTGTGCCTTGTTCTCCAAGTTATCCCACCAGTTCGGCCACGGCTTTTCAACGCCCCCGGGCCGTTTTCTCTTGTTTTTGTTGTCTCTGCGTCGCAGAGCCCAGTGAGCGAGTCTTCCTCATGGGCGGTCTTGTGCTTGGTCCGTGACCGGCGGTTGTTCTCGATCGAGGAGAGCGGGAGCGCAGTGAAGGCGAGTATCTACATGATGTGAATGGCTTGGCATGTTTTCCGTCGCGCTGAGAGCGATGGGGTGCGGCGGCAGCTGAGTGGCTATGGGGGTGTATCTGGTGTCGCGGTCTCGTCTTAGGAGGTTCGTCGACGCGCTCGTACGCTCGACGTTCGTCCTCGACCGCCTTCCCACCCCCGACCACGTCGCCCGTCGCTATTATGGCCACTCCTCCCTGGGCCTCACCGTCCGATGCGTCCACTGGCCACATCGCCCCTGAGCATGTTGTGTACGGGTCTGTGGCGTCAGTAGTCTCTTCCTCCACTTTCCGACTCGCTGTTCGGGATTTCTGGGATGCGAGCGGTGTGCGACGGGCTTCAGCGCCCGTCGGCGTCCTGCAAGCGGACGGTAACACAGAATTTCCTTTTTTACTCACCAGTTGTATAAGAAAAGGATCGCACGGGCGCAATTAGTTTTGCAACCTACTGTAACATACGGCCGTTATATTGCAGTACAAGATAGAGAAACCACTGCCTAGTGAAAGAATAATAACCTGAGTACGAACCACCTTGTCAACGCGGAGACGATGACCGATCCGCCCTGCGACGAATTAGAACACTCACCACATCCCACTCACTCCGGATCTGTTACACGGGCCTCCCAAAACTCCGCCATTTCATTCTGCGTGATCTCAAGCGGTGCTTCTGAGTCACATGAAACTTCAAACCAATCGCCCATAAGATGGCCAGGTCCGCAGTCGTGGACCAGACGAGTCACGGAATGGCCAGTCTGGCTATCGCGATACTCGAACGATTTCCCGATAAGGAACGGTCCCGGTTTTGCCAGGGCGTTAGAGGGTGGGATAGCATCGATGTCGTCCGAAAAAAGAGCCTGTGTGACGTGGGGGCGGGAAGTCAGAACGTTTAGGCAACGAAAGCACATGTGCTTGAGCGCTTAATATCCTTTCCACCCTATTGTAACACGATGAGAATAAAATTGCTGCTTGTGTTATGTGCAAGCGTGCATGTACTCACGCAACTCGCTTTGCTTCGCCTATGACTAAGTCCTTTTTGGGATGCGAGTCTAGCTCCAAGCTAAGGTCCGAGCACATCGCATCGCAAGCGAACGAGACCAAAAATCGGCTATTGATAGAAAGAACTGGTGACATCGTGAGTCGGTATGGAAGACAGCCACCGTACGTATTCTTTAGAGGTCGTGGGGTTCGACCGAACATGGCTTTACATTTCTCGAAGAACGGCTTTCGGAGACGCTTGTCCATTGGCACACTGTTTTGTTTATCGGGTTGTTGCAATTCGAGACAAGCAGCACCATAAGGGCGTGTTTGTTGCTGTTTACGATTGGCAGACGAAATGTTGCACCGTATGACCTTGCTTCCACCAAAGTAACTTTCGCTGAGTGTGGGAGAGGAGAATACGAGCCTGAGATTCGGAGGCAGCATTGTAGACGCGCATGCTCCCCCAACCTCGACAGGACCGTATTTTCCCGTCTTACCCACGGCGTCTACCGCCTCAGCACCCACATTGTCCCAGCAGCATACCCCCGCCTCGCACCCGACATACCCCTCCGCGAGATACATACATACCCGGTAGGCCTGCCGAACGACGTGACCATGGACGTGTTCGCGAAACAAATCCTCGAGACGCAAGATGCGCATGCGGAGGGTAGACTCGGCGGGACACCGGGCGAAAAGCTGCTCTGGAATTGCGCCAACCGCTACGTGCGCACGTCCATTCTGTCGAGGATGGCCGGCGTCACGCCCGTGCGAGCGGATTTCACAAGGAGGCGGTGGTTGTTTTGGCCACACGTTGACGGCGCGACGACTGAGGTGCTTGTGGTGAATAGGTATGTACTATAGGAGACGGTGCTCCGGGAACTCCTCGATGCGCATGCGGACGAGCTGGTCGACGAAGTGTGGGCGTAGGACGCTGTCCAGCATGGGGATGCTACCGCCGTGAACACGGAGAATCTGAGTGAGATTTGTATGTCTTTCTATCAAGTGCGACAGCATGGGTTCATGACGGTTTATTTAGTCGACCAGCTACACACACAACATCCCTAGTTTCTGGTATGTGCACTATCTGCCACTGCCGACACGACTACCGCGTTTTCCAACGTCGGTGACAAGCGTCAGGGATGAAGACGGATATCGCGCGCGGAAGCTGGTCGTGGTTGGACATTCCTTTGGAGGGTGCACGTCGCGAGTGGTCTTTATACCCCCAGCGACCCACCGATCTCGATCACATTTGTGCATGGCTTGAGAGCAACCTTTGACTTTCACAAATTCCTTTCGTCGTTTGTGTTGGTGGACCTGGTCATTCACAAACCTTATACGCAACGATCGGGGGGTCTGCAACGACTGGTACTCGGTGCCCTTGCTCGGCGCGATCGTTAGTCATCTTGGCGCGTGACGCCATCGATCGAACACAGCAACACGTCGGCGTTGGGGTAGAGAGGAAGCCCTCCAAAAGCCGCCGTCTTTCGGTGCTGGGAACCCGGATGTCCTGCAACTCTATGTCGATTACGGTCTTATCGGCAGCCCCGAGGGGAGCGTATAGCTCAAGATGACTGGGTTACAGGAAGGAGTCGTTTGCAAACCCCGAGTTGGGAGACGTGGGAGGAAAGGTTGGACGAGGGTATTACGCTTCGATGAGTCGTCCCCGAGGAACCGTGCGTCTTTTGCCGCATTTCAGGCGAGGCGCGAAACGACTGATGCCACGCACAGGTTGTCAACCGAGGAATGGACGTATGAGAGGTGTGGCATCGACCTGCCCATCTGATCAACGTCATGTTTCATTTTGGTGGTCATTTTGGCGGCCATTTGATGTGTTATTTTTTTTCTGGCTCTGGTTGTGTCGCTGACCCTTACATTTTTGACATGTAGATCGTGCAGGAGGCTCCTTTCGAGCTTGGTATGTACCACGCGTGTTCGGGCGTGTGGAAAAATGATGTGGACCCTGCAGCGCATGATATGTCCGAGTTCCTGCTGCGCAAGTATGGATCTGTAAAACCGCATCTGTGACGATGAGTACAGGATCGTAGACACGATATCCGGCATTAGACCCCTACCGGCTCCCGAGGTTACGACGACACGTTATGGTCAGATGAAAACATCCTCATACATAGACTCCGCGTGATGCGTCATTTAGATCGGTGCACTGCTTACACGGTCACTGGGTCAGATTGACCGTTCAAGCTCTAAGGGGATCAAAGTCGAGAACGTGCTCAATAACGTCCTCATCAATTCCGGCATCTTCCGCAGCATCTTCCGCATCGCCTTCCTGCTGTAAGGGTTTTGGGGAATCCCGTCCAGTCCGCTGGCGTAATATATTGAGCTGCATCAATGACAAGGCCTTACTATCATTGCACCGGAGTTGTAAACCGGCCCGGGACAGCAGTTACAAAAGTCGAGTCCCACCACAACAAGGCAGGGTTTCTCCAATCGGCTACACTGACGATCAGCAATATGCAATATTGAGTACAAGAGTAGCGGCGTGTTGGGCCACGCTCCAACTGGACAATTGGGGGTCTTGAAATTCAAAGACGCCCGACTGGGAGTTTTGCGATTATCAGGAACGATCATCGGACTCAGTAGGCGTTATTGTGCTGAAGAATTTCTGTGGGTACTAACTCCGGCTAGACGTTTGTGATAGGATCATCATCGGACTCAGCTGTCCATGTACGCACAAGGAGCTGGGCGCTGGCGCTCCAACTGGTTCAACGCTTCCGGGACCTGGAATTCAAACGGCCCGGAAGCTTCTTTATTGAAGTCTGACATCCTGAGAGTGAGCCACTATTAAATAATAATTCTTCTTCTCATAGTACGTTTTGATCAGATTTCTGATTGCGACCTGCTAAACATGGCCACTGGGCGTATCTCCGGACCGCACGGAGGTTGGTCTTACGTTGTGTTGCTGTAGTGATTGTATGATTGGGCTGACGGGCGCTGGGCCGCAAGTCTTGCAGGTGACAAACAAGAATCGATCTCAGAACGTCGTACTTTCACCTTCCTTCACGACACAAGATATTCACGTCGCTGGCCCTCCCACCAGACGAATCCAATACTAGTACCCCCCCCATGTCAACCAGCTACACCCTCGACGTCGGCAAGGAAGTTTATCTCAAGGGCGGTGACATCACAACCGATGGAATCATTGCTTTCTGGCCTGTTTCCTATGACGAGACACCAGACTTGAAGCATGGGATCGACAACACTAACCTCAATCTTCGGGACAATGATGGCAACGTGCTCCTTCACATCAGTTTTCGCCGTGCCGAGAATGCAATCGTGTTCAACACTAAGAAGGTCGGGGTCGGCTGGGGCCAGGAGGAGCGTGTTCCATTGGATGGCAAGATTGCAACGCCTGCTAGTAACACTGCCATCATGGTGTTCGATTTCGGCAATCACTACCAAATCCTCATCGACTACAGATCTGTACACTCGTACAACAAGAGACTCGCCGGAAAAAATGTGAGGAGCATCTCCTACGGGGTGAATCCAGGGCAGACTCCCGTCTTCGGCAACCGTATGCAAGTGGTCACGTACAGTTCCTTGGAACTCATCATGGACCAACTGTATTCTTCGGGATCTCCGATCTCGAACAGCATGTATGGCTACTACACCATTTCCCCGCTCACAGCAAGTTACAAGTGCGTCGAGGGGAACCCTAATTCCGAAAATCAAGAGGTATGGTTGGCCACTGGAAACGCCGGGAGACCGGAGGTAAAGGTTCGTTTACCATTCCCCATCCTGCTGCTGCAGATGTTAAGCTCCAGTATAGTGGCAAGTAGGAGGTGAAGGCGATTGGCAGGGCGTAGCGTGGATCAAGAACGCAAAGAGTGGCTGGTATATCAGATCATCCCAGGATCCTAAAGCCGTTACCTCGGGAACGTCGCTCATCACGAGTTCGTCCTCCCCGAGCTCCCTCCCAATTTGGAACGTCACGCAGTCGAACGATGCCTATATGTAAGTAGCCCGTCGATTGCCATCAGCCGTAGCTCGAGTGCTCTCTTCACCAGCATCCGCTCCGAGTTTGGAAACCTGTGTTGGACGTTGAATGAGAGACAAAAGGTAGGTCCCGCAGTTCCAGGGAGCTCGTGTGGAGTGATGACCACTCTACCAAGATTGACTTAGAGATGGTGGAGCCAGGCAATCAGGCTCAGCTTTGGCTATTGAAGCCTTTCAAGTAGTGAACGCGGAATGCATGCGGGTGTCCTTATTGTTGTTGATGCTGATGGTGAATCTCTCAGCTGAATCTCGTGTGTTTGATAATTGTATGTTATGTAAATGTCGAAGGTAGTAGGAAGTCTAGCAGTATCATGAGCTCGGAAAGTCCGGAAGCTAGATAGCCTGGTTACCGCCGCCGAACTCGAATGCCAAATATCATATCTACGATCCCGCACACGGCACTACAGATGTGATTTCGCAGATCCATACTTGCACAGCAGGAACTCGGATACATCGTGTGCTGCAGAGTCCACATCAGTTTTCCACACGCCCGAACATGCATGATACATACCGAGCTCGAAAGGAGCCTCCTGCACGATCTATGTACATGCGAGGGTCAGAAATACAGCCAGAACCAGCAAAAATAACGCACTAAATGGCCAGCAAAATGAAACATAACGTTGGTCGAATGGGCAGGTCGACGCCATACCCTCTCACATGTCATTTCTTTGGTCGACAACCTGTGCGTGGGAATCAGTCGTTTCGCACCTCGCCTAAAATGCGACACAAGACATACGGTTCCTCGGGGACGACCCATCGAAGCGTGATCCCCTCGTCCAACCTTTCCAACAGCTCCCACGTCTCCCAACTCGGCGCCCAGTTTGCAAACGACACTCCTTCCTGTAACCCAGTCATCTTGAGCTGTACGCCCCCCTCGGGGCTGCCGATAAGACCGTAATCGACATAGAGTTTCAGGACATCTGGGTGCCAAGCGCTGAAAAACGGCGATTTTTGGAAGAGCTGGAGGGCTTCCTCGCTACCTCAACGTCACCATTTCACTATGCTCGGTTGATGGCGTCACGCACCGAGACGACCAACGATTGCGCCGAGCAAGGGCACCGAGTACCAGTCGATGCAGACCCCCTGATTGTTGCGTATAAGGTCTATGAATGACCGGGTCCACCAGTACAAACGACGAAAAGAGTTTGGGAAAGTCAAAGGCCACTCTCAAGCTATCATGATGTACAAGTGAGATCGAGATCGGTGGGTCGCTGGGGGTATCCAGACTACTCACGACGTGCACCCTCCAAAGGAATGTCCGACCACGACCAGCTTCCGCGCGCGATATCCGCGTTCTTCCCTGACGTTTGTCACCAAAGTTGGCAAACGCGGTAGTCGTGTCGGCAGTACCGTCGCTTTTACGTCCTCTGGTAGATAATGTACCAGAAAATTAGCAATGTCGCGCGTGTTATCGAGCCAGTCGACTGAATGAACCGTCATGAACCCATGCTGCCGCGCTTGATGGAAAAAAAAGATGTACAGATCCCACCCAGATTCTCCGCGTTGACGACAGCAGCATCCCCATGCTGGACAGCATCCCACGCCCACACTTCGTCGACCATCTCGCCCGCAGGCGCATCGAGCAGTTCGCGGAGCATTGTCTCCCATATCTATCCACCACACGCACGTCAGTCGTCGCGCCGTCAATGCGTGACCAAAACAACCACTCGCCTCCTTGTGAAATCCGTTCGCATGGGCCAGGAAGAGCGTGATGCCGGTCGTCGTCGATAGACTGGACGTGCGCACGTAGCGGTTGACGCAGTTCCAGAGTAGCTTTTCGCCCGGTGTCCCGCCGAGTCTACCCTCCTCGTACGCATTTTGCGTCTCGAGTGTGTGTTTTGCGAGCGCATCTAACTTGTCACGTCGTTCGGCGGGCGGCCCACCAGGTATGTGTGCGGGTATCTCGCGGAGGGGTATGTCTGGTGCGAGACGGGGGTATGCAGCCGGGACGAGGTGGGTGCTGAGGCGGTAAATGCCATGGGGGGTGGTGTGAAAGACGGGGGGCCTGGGAGGACCTGGTAGTGCGGGTGTGTCTGTCCTTTCGAGGTTGGGGTGAGCACGGATGGGGCGCAGTGGACGTGGATATACAGATGTCCATCCGGGAGATGTGGGCGTGTATCGGATCGTGGATGTTTTTGGAGACATGCTGAAGGCGAGCGAGACACGGAAGTCAGTTAAAATCCTACTACAGTCTACTCGGAGCGCATGCCCTCGGACAAACTACGAGGGTCAAGTGTCCACAACGCTGCCTTCTCCACGTCCCCCATCTCGGGCTCATACCTGCCTCTCACTCTTCGCATCTCCTTGAGCATCGCCTTTACGCTACTTTTATTCGTCGTGAGTGTCGTGTACCCCCTCGAAGCACCAGCGAGCATCGACGTGAGAGTGTGCACGGTCAACTTATGGAGGCAAGTTTGCGGTGGTGGGATCTCTTCCAGGACTTGCTTGGCTGCCGTCGGGGCTTGTGATAGGATCCCTGTACAAGTCTGCGCGAGCGCATCAAAAAAAGTCGTGCCTTGACGGTCCTCGTCCTCCAACGCTGGTAGAATCGAAGTATAGACACGGACAGGCACAAGGGGTAAGAACCCAGTTGGATATCTGGAGTGTTCCCAATATGCATCCGCCAACGCGTTCCCTTCCGCCTCATCTGTCCTTGCGACGTTATTTGGGAGTATAACAGGCGGTGCACGCGCGCAGAGGGTCGAGTCCAACAACGCATCCGCACGCTGCCTCTCCCTCTTCCCACCAATCTTGGAAACGATCTGGAGACATCGATGACGTGCCTCGCTCGTCGTCCAAAATGTCACGCCCGTCGATATGCGTTCGTGTATCTCCTGAAGGATGCCCTTGTTCATCTCTTGTATAGCTTGTGCAGCGAGCGCACGCGGAAGCTGTCCTGAATTCTCCCATGACCCCTCGACGTTGTCCAGGGAATGATGCGTGCGCTGTTTCTGGCGTGCAAGCGACGTTTCCCTGTCCCTTTTCCAGTTAATATAGCTCTGAGGAGGCTTGAACCGAGCATGGGCATCCTGTTCTGTGTGGGGCAAGGGAGAATGCGAGATGTCTGATATGAGTGCGATGAGGGCGGACAAGTCCAGGTTGATGTCTGTCGTTGGATCTAATTTCGCGGGTGTGTTTGGAACTGGTGCGGGGTGGGGTCGCTCGCCGAGCTGGACGTCAATGCCCATGTCGCGCAGACGCTGGACGGTCTCCTCGATTCGCTGGTCTTTGAGGGGATCGAGGCGAGTCAAGCGGATGGTGACTTGGGGTGACACGGGGGTGGGGATCGATATAGGGTTGGCTTTCGCGGCAGCCAGCAGGTCTCTGCCCATCCTCAACACCGAATTGTCCAGCTCGATCCGCGCGAGACGAGGCCGCAGCTCGTCCTCGTCACTGGTCAGATAGGAGTCTATCTCACGGAATTCCATCACGAGACGGGCATTTTTAATCCTAGGGATCACTGAGCAGAGGCTGGTGGTCCTGGGGTGTACTCACGTGTTGACCCTCACCCACCTCGCGCCGTTTTCAGCGACGACGTCTACCTTGACAGCGCGGCCGGCAGCTGTCGAGAACGTGCGATATACCGCGATGGGGTGACGCGCATGGACGAATTCGTCCCACACGGCGACGAGATAGGGTGCATTGGTAGATTGTGGCTACGAGATGTGTGTGGGTGAATGTGGGGAAAGAAAGAAGAGAAATGACCTGCTCGAGCTCGTTGCGCAGACGTCTGAGGCCAGGGAGCTCGTTGTTGTCCGGTGGGATGACGGGCGCCGGCTGCGGAAGTAGCATGTTGTTGTCGCGACTTCCATGACCGACTCTGCGCGACACCGCTCGGCCACGCTCAAGCCCGTCCCCCGACTCGCCATCCCGCCCCGCCCACCCTCCCCGCTCTTCACACCCAAACCCCGCCCCGGCTTCCGCGCCCATCTCGCCCATCTCCTCCCAAGACACGCCGCGTTCACCGTCACACTCACCGTCCACCAGCTCCACAACGTCCCCCTCGTCCACGGCGAGTTTGGCCTCCGATGGAAGATCAAGGGCGTCACCTCCAACGCCGGCAACGGCATCCTGGACAGGGTCAAGGCCAGAAAGGCATCGGCCAAACTCTGCGATCGGTCCCACTCCGGCACCACCGTAGCCAAGGGCAGCGATACCGACAGCGCGTCCCTCCTCGATGCCGCCTCCGATGCACAGAGCGCCCCCAACGGTGCCCGCTTGCACTCCAATGGCCATGCCAGCAAGCGCCCACAACGCCCCACGCACGCCCACCCATTGCCGATTCCCGCTGTTGTTGTGTCCACCAACCATCCCTCGCCCCCGTCGATGGCACGCAGTACCAGCTACACGTCGTCCATCGCAAGCGCGAGCAGCGCTTCCTCGGTGTCATCGGCCTCCAACGGTCACCCCACCCATAATCCTCCCGGCTATCTTTCTGCAGACTGGTCCCGAGAGTATGGTGACACTGCGACGAAACTCCACTATTCCCCCGCAAAGGGGATCACCCCGTTTGTCAAGCTCAGGGAACACAGCGTCGTCTGGGAAAAGGCGCTCAAGTTTGTCGTTGAAATGAGCGTCGGCAGGGACAATGACGAGCTCGGCGACTGTCTAGCCAAGCTCGTCGTCATGCAGGTAGCCCTCCTCTCTTTCCTCTCGATCCAACCTGCTCACCCCTTCAACGTAGCGCGTGATCGCTGGGGACCCAGATGCGCCCCGCAACCCGCGTCTTGGAGCCGTCTACCTCAACCTCGCACAATACGTCAATGCTGGCGCCGTCACTCGACGCTATCTCCTCCGCCAAAGCAAGACCAACGCGACGCTCAAGGTCTGCTCTCACCCCCCCTCTTGCCCGCCCGCTCACACGTCTTCACAGCTCACCATCCACCTCGAACACACCGCAGGCGAACTCACCTACGTGGCCCCTTCCCTCCCCAAAGGCGAGATCCTCTCCGGCGTCACTGGCTTCCTTGAATCCTCCGACATTTACCGCGCACGTCCGCGCACTTCGGACCTCTACATGCATGCCTCCTCTGATTCCTCGTCCGAGGACGACCTGGACGGAGTCTCTGGCTCTGACGCCTCTTCCATCTTCTCGGGTTCCGTTGCATCCAACGTTCCTAGTCAGACACACAGCCACGACCATGCCCACTCGGACAACCACCGACATGCGACGATCAAGAAACACAGACGGCCGTTCGAGATTGCCAAGTTGCCGACGATCAACGATCCGAGGGGGACCGAGAAACTGATCGAGGCGCTGTTCAATCCCGTGCCTGTGACGCTGCCCAGCAAGGTCACCCCGTTCACGTACCTCGTCGAGGTGGACGGGGAGGGTGATGGCGAACACGGATCGGACCAGGTGGTGGGCCACGCCGCAGCTGGCCACGCAGACCAGGGTGCCCGACGTGGTATGATGGACGTGGACGACGACGGATCGTTGTACGCCGATTCGCAAGACGAGAGTGAGGGCGAGGGCGAGGCGGGTGGGATGAAGAGTGATTATCACTCGCTTCGGTCACACCCATCGGTGCAGGGTTCTCTGCGGAGTAAACGCTCGACCCGGTCGCTCGCGAGCAAGGTCGCACTGAAGCGCGAAGATCGCGAAGATGGCGAGGTGGCGGGGGTCAGCACGGGCGTCCAGCCACCGGGTGGAGCGACGGAGCGGCGAACGTGGTGGCAGAAGGCGCTCAGTCCTAGTGCTGGGTGATGATAGACCTTGTTCATCTCTCGCTTTTATATTCGTCTCTTTTGGTTAATGATTTAGATGGACGACACTCGCACAACTATAGGTAAATATTTATGTTAGATCCATTCGTCGCTTCTCGCTTTCTTTGTCTGATAGCTTCTAGTCACCTAAGATACTTACCTCTACTAGTCATGCATCGTCACATATCCAATATAGTCTGCAAGCGGTATGCGCGGACGATCTACATGACCACCGTCACCACTCGGAACCGCCGCTCGACGCGAAACACACCTCGAACGCTCACGACGCCGCAAACAACCCCCTCACCAACCCACCCTGCACCTCGCCCGTCCGCCGCCTCGTCCTCGCTTCCTTGATGTTCTGCGCCTTCTTCTCTGCCGCCTCCTTCGCCCTGGCGTCCTTGGCGGCGACTTTAGCGGCCCGCTGTGCGCGCCGTGCCTCGAGCGCGTTCTGCGCGTCCAACCGCTCGCGAACGAGGAGACGAAGCCGCATGCCTTCGTCGCCGAGAAGCGAGGGCGAGGTCTTGAGGAGGTATTGATCCAGTCCGCCGTGCTGTGCGCGGCGCGCGTGGGTCATCAGCCCCTCCTCCCCCCTTCCCTCGGGGACGAAAAAAAGGGACAGCATACCTTGTGTACCGTCCTCAACGCCCTCGCTGTCACCTTGACTTGCACCCGCCGACCCAACAATGCCGAGTCGAGCGTCTTGGCGTGCACGTTTGGGAGCCACGTCCGACGGGTTTTCTTGAGCGAGTGGGGAACGTTGTTGCCGTGTTGGATGGATTTGCCGTGAAAGAGGCCTAGGGCGGCGCGTTTGAAGGGTTGGGAGAGCGCGGCGGGGAGGATGGAGAGCGTTGGGTGTGTCGGGAACATGGGTGGTATGAGGAAGGACGGGATTGCCTTTTTGGGATACCGCGTAGGGATGAGTCCAAGAGGGAGTCATTCGGTCATCAAGAAAATATTGTACGCTCATACAAAGAGGTATTGCTAAATCGTTGTCTATAATCCACCGCCTTACAAGACTGAGAATCATTCCCCCAACTCAGGCCTTCTCGAGCAGATAATTTGCTGCAAGCTGTTCGTTCTTGTCACACGCAAAGTAAGCTTCGACGACAGCCTGCCTAGGGAAACCAAGCGCTTCCAGCTACATTCGTTTTGCATGAGCTACCAAGATCATGATCACTGGAGGATAGAAAACTTACGCGCTCGAGAGCATGTCGCTCTGCTTCCGTGACATCTAGCCTTACAGGTGGCGTACTGGGGACAGCATCCTCGTCTTCCCCAATGCCATCCAGGAGCTGTGTCAGAACTTCTGGGTTCTCGATAAGTACCTGGGCGAGTGCAGGGTTGTCTTCAGAGAGTCGCCGAATGAATTCCTGCCTAAGTGCAGGGTTTCGGGCAATAAGCTCCCGGAACTGGGCTATGTTACCGGGTGAAGCGGGGCCACCCAAACTACCTAAGCCAGCGCCAGGAACACCTCCGAGCGGGCCTCCCTGTTGTTGCTGTGTAATTGTGGAGCCAGGTGTAGTTCTGGATGCAGGGACGCGTGGGGATGACGACATGGGGACATATTTGAATGTGGACGCGGATGTGGTGGCAGGCGTAGATGTAGATGCAATGCCCGACCCGGATGAGGACATGGGAACATATTTGAACGTGGACGCAGATGTGGTGGCAGGCGTAGATGTGGATCCAATGCCCGACCCGGATGAGGACATGGGGACGTATTTGAACGTGGACGCGGATGTGGTGGCAGGCGTAGACGTGGATGTATGGCCCGACCCGGATGAGGACATGGGGACATATTTGAATGTAGACGCGGATGTGGTAGGCGGAGACATGGATGCAATGCCCGATCCGGATGAGGACATTGGGACATATTTGAATGTGGACGCAGATGTAGTGACAGGTGTAGACGTGGGTGCATCAGCCGGCGCAGGTGTAGGGTCAGACGCAGGGCCCGACGCGGGTGTGGTTGGGGGGACAGATGCGGAGGAGGACATGGGGACATATTTGAATGTGGACGCAGATGTGGTGGCAGGCGAAGACTCGGACGTGGATGCAGGGCGCGACCCGGATGAGGACATGGGGACATATTTGAATGTGGACGCGGATGTAGTTTCTGTAGGCGCGGATGTAGGGTCCGATGCAGATGAAGACATAGGGACATATTTGAACGTGGATGTGGTTTCAAGGCCAGCCGAAGGTATAGTGGACAGAGTGGACAAGAAATCTTCAGGTTCGCCTAGTGCATAATATTCTTCAGCCGAAAGAAGTTTAGTCACAGGCAATGGTGGTCTAGGCTATGATCAAAGAGCTAGTCAGATGGAGGTCTGGAAGGAAATTCGTCTTTACCTTTGAGATCAGGAGAACCACATAGTCCTGTTCAGTGATTTTGCATGATTCAATAGTCTGATCATTGGCAAGACCTTTGCCTGTGCGCGACAGGCGAGTATGAGCGAGGATATCGTGGAATATGAAAGAGATGGGCCGTACCACGAAAGATGAAATTCTGCTTTTCGACATCATGCCCTTGAGAGGCGTTGACCTTTTCTTTGACATCGCCAATGGTTTCTGAGGGGTCGGCGTCGATCTAAGGCAGAGTTGAGCCAAGTAGGGCTCGGAGCAGGGGTGAAGACGAACCTCAAAATCGGCATCAGCCTGCTGGTAAATCTTGAAGGTTAGCTTCATGGTGGACAAGGAGAGAAAGGCTCACACAGGATCTGAGCGTCAACAACCGCCCAAAGCCCTAATACGCATCGCCACTCGACTCTTTCGAAGATTTCCAGTCCCCCAAAACCGTCGACGTCAGACCTCGCTTGGCCGGGATATGCTCATAGAGAGCCTTTGTGGCTTGATTATCAAGTACAGTCGTGGCTACTTGAATAGGGTGGACCTCCAGTTAGTCAAGAGCAACTATAACTTGAAAAAAGTGTAGGCGACGCCGCGACTTGGCATATTAGGCAATACAAGTGTAAACACCTGGGGGTCTATTAGAGCCAGTTCAGAAACGAGATCCAACCTGAAAACCTGTGTGAAAAACCCCAAAAAGAATCCACAACATCAGCAACTTGGAATGCCACAAAACAGCACATTTTGTGGAAGGCAGTTGGCATGACCTAAATGCACTTTTTTGGGTCGCTTAGAGCTCACCAGCCAATGAGAGGGCTTCAAAATCACCACATAGGCTGTCAGAGAGACTTCAAGCGATAACATTACTCGTCTGCTTTGCAGATGAAGGCTGATCACATCAGCGACCACATCCAAGTGGAGCTCCAACCTTCACTTCGCTAACCAGGCAGGGCACCATGGCTGACCATATGGATGAAGAGGAGATCGGTGAGGAGATGGAGGTAGAAAGGTATGCAGGGGTTGAAGAAGATACTGATGATGAGATTGATGGGGTCAATGATAGGCGTGTCTTGGCTCATATTCTTGCACAGTACCATGCTCAACTTCATCACAAAAAGTGCAAAAATGTGATATAGCCAAACAAATGCTGACCAATTGTCAAAGCCCCAAATATGTATATCTACATGTATATCACATCAGCACGAATGACGTTGGTGCATCAACACAATGCTCATTCACACTATTTTGCCATATTATAGTCCAATGTGAGATGAATATTATAGTATAATGCCTATATGATAATGAACTAGAGTGCCCCATACCCTTCCTCTGCATAAATATCATTGTCTACAGTGGCTCAAAAAACTGTCTGCATGTTTGCACATTTTCACCTAAAGCTGATATCCTGCAACAACCCTAACCTGGACTGTCATTATGTTAGTGTATGAAATAAAGTACTTGCCATTGGCTTTCTATAGCATCAAGGCTCAAGGAAATTGGTTGAGGTCTGATAAAATGGCAACCATTTCAAAATGATAACTCATTCAGACAGTTTTTTGACTTTACATAATTTAGGTATTTAGTACTTGGTATGAGCCCCTTTTGCCTTGATAACTGCTTCAAGTCTTCTAGGCATGCTTTCTATCCACTTTTGACACTGTTTCACAGAAATTCTTCCCCACTCCTCCACTACTCTTTCCTATAGTTCATGGACTCCTTTAGGGACATTTTTATAGGAGGAAAGGCACCCTTTGAGATGATTTCAAGAATTTTCAATAGGGTTAAGGTCTAGAGATTGTGTAGGCCAGTCCAGAAGCTTGATCCCTTGTTTTTCAAACCATTTCTAAGCTCTCCTAGAGGTATGCTTGGGATCATTATCTTGTTGAAAGATAATGTCAGCTTCTGAAATTCCAGATTCTTCCATGCTTTCCAACAACCCCTGTTCCAAGATGGCCACATACTGTTCAGCATCCATTCTTCCCTCCACTTCACTCAAAACTCCCACTTCATTCCACCCTATGCAGCCCCATACCATCAGTGAGCCTCCTCCAAACTTAACTGTACCTTTGACCTCTCTAGAAATCAGCCCTTCACCTTTCTTTTTCCACACATACTTCTGCCCATCTGATCCAATCCTATTGATTTTGGTCTCATCTGACCATATAACCCTCTTCCAATCCTCCATAGTCCAATGCTGATACTTAAGAGCAAAGGCTAACCTCCTCTTCTTATGATCCCTAGAAAGTAGAGGCTTCTTTTTTTTCACCACAGCCTTTAATGAGGCTTCCTTAAGAGTGTTTCTCACTGTTTGAGGACAAACAGGAGCATCAATAATGGAATTGATGAATTTGGTGGCATAAACAGCAGTTTTGGCCTTGCCAGTAATGATTTGCTGGACAATAGCCCCTTTATTAGTAGGGGTAAGTTTTGAAGGATGGTCACCATGAAGCCTAGTTTTCTCTGGCTGGAGTTCCTGAAGCATCTAGCATACAGTAGACTTTCCTAGGCCAGTTTGGGCTGCAATTTTCCTAGAGGAAAGACCAAGAGAGGCAAGAGAGAGAATATTGTTTCTTTGAGAGACAGAGATGGATTTCATGATGAGAGTGGGAAAATAAACATGAAATGATAGGGCTTATATAGTGAGAGCTGATGTAGTTACATAAAGGTGACATAATAGAAGCATTATCAAATGTATGTAATCACTTTACAGCATGCTAGGATCTAATATATGCAATCAAAACTTAAAGTCAAAAAACTGTCTGAATGAGTCATTATTTTGAAATGGTTGCCATTTTATCAAATTGCAACCAATTCCCTTGACCCTTGATGCTATAGAAAGCCAATGGCAAGTACTTTATTTCATATACTAACACAATGACAGTCCAGATTAGGGTTGTTGCAGAATATCAGCTTTAGGTGAAAATATGCAAACATGCAGACAGTTTTTTGAGCCACTGTAGCTCTTCCCTGTCATCTGCCACCACATGGTCCATCTTGTCCTCTTGGGCCAAGTCACTCTTGTCTGAGTTGCTGTCTCCATCACCATTGCTGTTGTTGTCTTCGTCTTTGATGTCCTTCATCACCTGTTTCCACTCTCTCCACTCTCCCTCTTCCTCAGTGATGGCACCATTTTTCTCTTTGCCCATCCTTTCTTCAAGCTCTTCATGCTTCTCAACATCCCTCTTGTCCTTTTGAACTCTTCCTCAGGTTCTCCCATCTCAACTTCCAAGTCATTACTAGCTGAGTCTTTGTTATCCTCATCTACAGCCTTGCCAAGGTCCTCATGAAGGAAACTGTTCCAATCATACATTGCTTTGTGACCAATACCCCCTCCCCAGAATCTCATAAATATGTTGTAGTCAACAAACCTAAAAAGAATTCAGATTCTTATTGAGTAGTTAGGATAGAGACTCACATATTAACATAATAATACTTCCAGTCTGATGCCCAGTCTTCTGCATCCTTCTGTTGATGAGCGTATGAGTGTCCAAGTAGTTCTTCAGTATGACCATATGCAAATGCTAGAATTAGATGCATTCTGTACACAACTAAATCTGGGTTAAGAAAACCAAATGCATTTGAGGGAATATCTTGATTGAAAAACTGAAGTCTCAAGAGGTGCTTCTTGCTCCACCCAGATGAATAGTTCACATCTTGATGGAACCAATGTACAAATAGCAGGTCCATCTGCACAGAATCAGAAAATGGTGAGTGGATGTTTTCACATTATTGAACCATCACATGGAATACATAAATGATGTGGGCATACCAGTATGGATGGCTGTGCTCATCTTCATGGGAGAGGGCCATTATATCTGCGCGAGTCTTGGGGTTGATTGTGTCTTGCTCGCATCATAGGTCATAAGTAGTGTAATTGACCCGGAGCATGCTGTGATGATATATTCAATTATTCTTGATATTGATGTATAGACAGTCTTCATCTGAAAAGTCATGTTCATCACCCTTGTATGTTATACCATGAGTGCATAAAAGGAGATGGTTCTTGAGTTGAGGCAAAAAATCCTAGTGAAATGTCATGTTTGTCAAGTGGTTACCATGTAGTGGGTGTTGGCATACCTGGAATGCAGGGTCTCCTCATCAGTCTCCTAACCATGCAGTCAGGTCCTTGCTCTGGCATGAAGACTTGGCAAGGTGATAATGTTCAAAAGGGGAAGAGCGGTGGTGTTGTGGCTATGGGTTGGTCTCCATGTTGATTCTTCTTTAGGAATCATCAATTTTCTTGACGAATTGCTCTATCACATCTTGATTGGCAATACTCTTTACCATGGTTTCTTTCTTTTTCCCCAAGTGTGGGTACTGATGCTTAGACTGATGGTGCTCAAGCTCTCCCTTAAACACCACATTAGTTCAAAATCTGAAGATATTCTGAATATGTACTATCTGGGTGGTGTAGCTATCTGTAGTTTCATACTGGCATATCGGCGTGAAACTTGTAAGTTGAGAGATTCAAGGTCTTCTGCTTTGGTTTCAACTGTGACATCAGGATGGAGTGGTTGTTTTGAGCAGCTAGTGCAGCAGTGCAGTGACCTTGGGTGGCATGTTCTTGTGGGAGCTCCATTATAATGTAATGCTGACACGTCATATATTGAAACTTGTGAACAGTCTCGCTGAAATAGGATGTAGCTGCGTCAAAATGATCAAGGGTGTGCTCAGTGTGGAGATGAAGCTTGGCATAGGCATGCCAAGTTGCCAAGTTGAAAATAAGATCCAGAATGATACCATTGTGACACCCTGGTAGCAGATCCTCAAAGACAGGGGGTGTGCACTGTGAGATTTTCAAGTTAACTAATTGGGTGAATAATATCAGATATTTACCTGAAGCAGATCCTCAAAGTCATGGCCAATAGTATGTATGCTTCATGGATAAAGCATTCTTGTGAAACCATTGGATTGTTCCTCATCCAAATGTAGGTACTCTGCAGTATCTAGAGATGCAATGAAATTGGTAAGCGTGAACATATATGATAGATTTGGTTTACCTGTAGTTCAGCTCCTGTACTGTTGTACCTCCTTCAGCATACAGTATGTGTATGAGATGTGTGAAAACCGCTTTCCACACCCCAAGTTCGAATTTATGTAAGAGGTCAATAACGAACATGTAGAAAAAGTTGAACACTGCATCAAAAGTGTGGATTTTTTCAGAGAAAGTATTCTACTAGTATGTTAGCTTGGTATTTTAGATGGGAGGGATAACTTACATTGGTTGGTACCAATGACTCATCTTGTAAGAATTCCTTTGTACGTACTATATTGATGTTTGCTTCATGTCTGAATATTAGCCTGCAGGCTTTTGAAATTTTATGCTTGCATGTATCATTGTTGATACAAATTGTCAAATGTGTCACCATGTCAGATGGCATGTCCATCTTTGATACACTGGCTTTCTTGACCAGACAGTGGGAACAGGGACAGTTGCCAAGAAACTTGATGCAGGTGAGTAGGATCCTAGAATACAGCAGTCAGTACAAATATCAATAATAAGTTCATTTACCTACTTTTCAAGATAATCTGTGAAATAGGTAAAGAACTGAATGAACACATGATGAACAGTATCATTACCACAATAGATTGCCAGACCATCTCTATAGGCATGCTGGAACTTCTCATCAAGAAGTAGTTTCCACATAGCCTGCATTAGCTTATGCTTGTAGTGAGTATGGTCATTGTCAGAAGAGCCCTCACTATAATATTTACAATAAGTATCCTGGAAGTCATCTGGCAACTGTCATTTGTGTGTTAGTAGCTGACATATGTGTAGTTGATGATTATTTCATACCTTGGATATGTATGCGACATGATGGCAAGCACTGGTGCTTGGCTTTCCTCATGTGTACTTGGACTGGTTGCCAAGGAATAGATAGATTGGCCAGAGTGATGCATCACTAAAGCTTGCAAGGTGAGTTGCATCAGACCACAACATGAGCAGTATGACAATTTGCTCGAGATCATCACCGGGGTTGCATGGAAGGGAATTCACCTTGCAATAAGCATTGATCAACTGGGGAGAGGAGTACACTTCACCAAAGACTTGGATAGGCTCATGGTTACCAGCATTCGAATATTCCTCATAAGGTGTCATGTGAAATGTAGTTGAGACTTGATCTTGTAGTGCAGAAACAATGATGTCAGTGATGTTGCGGTGATGAACATCATCAACTATGAGTTTAGGGACATTCATATTGAGCTCACCACCTTGATACCTTGTTTGCTTGTGAGACAATGGAATGCAAACAGAAGATGTAGCCCATCCATACTCCACTTTAAATGGATTAGATGCTGCTTGAAGGTACTTCTCTATATACTTCTGCTCCCATTCGTGGCTAAAAGTCTTCTCAGCATTCGGGTCAAACTGAGGGTCTGTGATGTATGACCACAACCAATTGAGTTTGACAGTGGACTTGGCATTTGATCCTGAATACTGCCAGCATATTAATAGTCCAGCTGCTGGGCTGCTGAACGCCAAGTAGAGGTTTTCTGGCATGATTTCAGCTTGAGCATTATGGATAGCGTGAAGCGCACCATCATATTCTTCAGCATCCTCAGAGTTCTCAAGGGTAGGCACATCAACGAGAGCATAAATATTGTTATCACCTAATGAAACAAGCGTTGGTCATATTGGATAGACACAAAATACACCCATTTCATTGGGTTGTGTCCTGTATTCAACAAGGCAAGAGGATTTCTTGTGACTGAGTGCAGGTGAAGGTGACCATTCATGACTTGAACTTGGAGCAGGAGGAGAGACATGCAGAAGTCCATTTCCTATTGACAAATAATTGGTATATTGAGAGGGGAGGTGTTATAGTTGGTCTGGATAGGGCCAAACACCAAACATATCCTTAGTCTTTTGTAGGGTCAAGGGTTCAGTTGTAGGTTGGACTATCTATTGTTTGAGAACATTGTCATTTCAATGATCAAGAGTTCAAGGGTTCAAGGGAAAGCGTCCACTCAAAAGTAGAATGAGGATTTAGAGAGCAATTCCAAGAGGTGAAGGTAGATGTATTCCTAAAGAGGTCTAACTTAGGGAGACATTGTACAGATGTGTGGTTTATATACCATTCACAAGGAAGAATGACTAAGCAGAAAGAAAGAGACAGAAGGTTGGAGAACGTTCGAGAAGCATAGTCATGGGACAAAAGATAAGAAGAAGCATAGAACAAGGTAAGGGAAATGAGATAAGTGGGCAGAGCTGAGAATGCTGAAGAATACGATAGAACGTTCAAAAACGTGAGAGAGTATTTAAAAGAAAAGGAGTTAATCAAGAAAGAAAAAAGAAATCATAACATTACCCCCAGTTTAGAATCAAGTCCACAACAAAGATAAAAATTCAAAGATCAGTGAAACCACCACAGGAAGAACCAGTCATGTTGGCTACCACACCATCAGAGTAATCATCAATGTTACTGGGATAGGGAGAGGGAGAATGATGACAATGATGAGGAGGGACAGGAAGGATTCATCAAGACCTATGAGAAGAGGTGGGGGAATGAGATCCACAAGATGAGGGGCAAGAGAAACCACAGGAGGATGGTTGGGAGGATGAAGGGGTGATACAACGAAGAGGACAGTCTCTCATGGCATGACCAGGATGCCATTAAAGACAAGTAGGACACTGGTATATAAAACAATTAAGATGGATATGTTCAAGATGGTGACAGAAGAAGCATGTTTCATAGTATTGAGGGTGAGTGGATGCAAGAGGGGAACTTCCATTTCCTTCAGTCCGATAAGCATTGAACCTGATACAAGCATCAGCAGGGGTAAAGTTCCAATTATGTACCTTCTTCGTGCCAGGCATATTCCATGGTTCTAATGGTGTCCTCTTCAAGGAGGGAGAGAGGAGAAGAGGAGGCAGAATAAGAGTCTCTAGAGATGGCAGAATGGAAGAATATGGGGGAGGATGAGTGGAAGGATGTGGGGGAGGATATGGTTGCGGCTAGCTCACAAAGGTACCGGTCCAAGTCTTCAAGAAATTCAAGCATGCCTAGTTGATAAAGGGTCACAAGGAGGTATCCTTCTACGTCCTTTTGAATATGATGAATGTATCTGGTGTGTTGGGTGAGAGATGAGTTTCGAAGGAAAGTGTGATAAAGGGCATAAAGAGGGGAGCCCATATCTAAGAAGGAGTCGATGACAACAGATAAATGAGGGTCGTGCATGGCATTGATAAGGCAGGTAAGGTCGTCAGTGTCGGGAAGGTCATCTCTGGTGTAGTGGGCATGAAGAGGTATATTCATGGAGGAGATTCTGTGATGAGGGGAAGTGGTGGTTACGGTGGAGGAAGGAATAAGAGAGAAAGGTTTGGAGAGAGGAGAAGCAATAGGAAGTTCTGAGTATGAAGAAGTCATAGTAAGTGATGAAGATTCAAAGGTGTTTTAAGTTTTGTGAGTAAAAAGAATTAGGAGGAGAAAATGGAGGGATGGAGTTTTTTATAGTCTATGAGAGCAGACTTTGCATTATTCAAGTTTCGTTCTGGGATCCAGGAATCTTCTTTGGCTAAATATCCTTTCCATTGAATTAAGAAGAAGCAGTTTGTTCGTGGTCCACAATGATGTATACATAATCTTTTCTATTTTGTATTCTTCTTCACCAGCAATAAGGTCAGGAGGTGGTGCTGGGAAGTTCTTTCCATGAATGGAGTTCTCTTTGTATGGAGATAGAAGGGAAGCATGGAATGTGTTATGGATATGCCATGTTTTAAGAAGTTGGAGTTGATAGACAATAGGGGAGAGAACTTTCGTGATGGTAAAGGGGCCTTTGTACTTTGGGGTGAACTTTGGGTTGGCAATGGAGTGTTTGAGATTTCTGGCTTCA
Organism: Boletus coccyginus; assembly: GCA_025782845.1. Taxonomy (NCBI): domain Eukaryota; kingdom Fungi; phylum Basidiomycota; class Agaricomycetes; order Boletales; family Boletaceae; genus Boletus; species Boletus coccyginus. The sequence continues at coordinate 29,260 of JAHZSR010000145.1, forward strand.
AGCCAAACCTTTTCTCCTTTGATGAATGGAATGAAGTTGCAGTGGGTATGGGAGGTCATAACCTGATGAGCAAGTTCATGGAAAGCAAGGGCTTCGTCCCATGTGACAGAAAGGGTTTTTAGGCAGGGTTCGATTGTGGAAATAGAAGAATTGGAAATCACTGAGGGAAGAACATGGAGTTTATATCCCATCATGAGATAGAAGGGGGACTGTCCAGTGACAGAGTGGGGATGGTGATTGTGTGTGAATTCAGCATGGGAGATCTTTTTGAACCAAGAAGAAGGGTTGGCGCCATAGAAGATGTGGAGATAGGTTTCCACCTCTTGATTTACTTGTTTGGTTTCTCCATCGGATTGGGGGTGGTAAGTGGTGGAGAGGGAGAGGTTGTAGTTTAGGAGCTTTCCAAGTTCCCTAGCGAATGCAGAGGCAAACTGGGGTCCACAATCAGAGATGATTTTGTCATAAAGTCTGAAGCGAAGGAAGACTTTAAGGAAAAAGAAAGAGGCAATGCCTTCAGCAGTGACAGTTTTCTTAGTGGGGCAGAGAATTACCCCCTTAGTAAGCCCATGGTTGACCATGACCAAAAGGGAATTGAAGCCAGAGGAGGGAGGAAGGTCAGTGATGAGGTCACAAGAGACCTGTTGGAAGGGGCAAGAAGCTAAGGATTTAATCGGGGTGAAAGGGGGAATAGTGGGGTGCATGTTAGATTTATTCTGTTGACAAGTGGCATATCCCTTGACATATTTGCAGATATAAGAGGCTAGACCAGGCCACCAGAATTCAGCAGCGACCAATTGGTGGGTTTTGAGATAGCTGGAATGACCAGCAGTTCCATGGTCATGACATCATTCAAGAATAGCATGACAGAGAGAATCATCAGCCAGGATATAGACTCGTCCTTTATAGGTAAGGATGCCAGCTTCATGTTGCCAATTGGAAAGGCAGGAGCAGAAGGCAATGACCTGCATGAAACTTGTTTCATGCATGTACATAGCAAAGCAGTCACCCGAGAAGTGGAATTTCCACAGCCCCCTGTAGACCACACCCTTTGATACCATAGGGAAGGATAGCCCCTATCATGAGCTACATACCCCTATTTTTCCAGATTTTTCCACCTACTGGTTATTGAGATACTGATTAATCTCTCTAGTCAAACCCTTACACTTGCACATTTGTACATAGCAAACTATTTCTTTGATTTCTCTTTATTTATCTGATTACTTAGCTAAGTGCTGGTGAGACGAAGTGATCATGTGACCCTTAGCTACCATGTGACCTTGTCCCCATTAGTCTGTACAGCCCTGCACAGCATAGCCAGCCTCTTTGGCAGAGCATTCCAGATTTGGACTCCTTTGCTCAAAGTGCTTTCCCTTAGTGTGCCTGGGTTTGACAGCTTGTGCATGGCATTAGTAAGCAATTGTGCCTTAATTTATAAGCCACCAAGCCCTCTGATTGGCTAGCACAGCCTCCTGTATTTATGTATATAAAGAGGAGCATTTTGGCCTGTAGAGGAAATCTCATCTTCTACCTCAGATAATCTCATCTGATAAGAGATCCCCTAGGAAACCTAATAAGACCTAATAAGGCAGGGTACCCCAGAGCGAAGAAAATAGGAGTTTAGAACTACTACTAGGCTATTAGGACTTGTACCTAAATAAAGGACAAGTACCTAAGACTATCCTTTTGGGAGAAATCCCTTTTTGGGCAAAAAAAGGCATCTGGTCCCTATTAGTAAGCAACCTAAGCATCCTGTAGTACCAAATAAGGGCTACACTTCACCTTTCTAAGCCAAATTTGCCTGCTTCTTAGATAAGACAATAAGATTGAGTCATATAATCTTTCTGAGTCCACTAAGTGTACTATCAAGTTAACTACCAACCAAGAACTAAGCATCTTGATATCTCAACATCCCAGCATATTACCAGATTACTTCACCATCTTGACATCTAAACTTCTTGCCATCTAGACATCATATTCCTAGGGCAAGCTGTTATCTGTTTGATTAGCATCCCTAAGCAAACCCTTGCTAGGGCACATTAGGACTACCTCCCTATAGGCGTCCTACTACACATTCATTACAGTTACTACCCTAAGGGGTTTTGCGAGTTTCCTATATACAAATCATTAGCATTAGGCAAGACATAGGCCAAGTTCCTAAATTGCCCACCTCTCGTACTATCCAAGTACAAGCTTTCATGGTTGCTAGCCAACCTATTGCCATTAACTTGACCCCATTAGGTGTGTGATTCACCTAGGATCACCTTTACTAACCAGACTTTAGGCTGAAACTATCTTTAATAACCAATCTGTAAACTTACATGGAGGATTGGTGAACAAACCATGGCTCCTGGTACACTATATCTCCTCTTTTACCTGGAACTATTTCCATTACCTCTAACTCCGCCAAGGGTAGACTTCTTGTACTTCCCTTGAGCAAAGTGTTCTGGCCCGTGGAGACAAGACACATTGTCTGGGGTCCACCATTTTTTTTTGGTTGGTTCTTCATCGTCTTGTCTAGAAGGAAGACAACTGGAGCCCACTGCGAGGGGGTGTTGAAGATAATCTCAGCTCCCCTACTATAACTCACACAGTCAGACCCATAATCCATTTACCTACACATCCAACACCTACCATATTCCAACTATGATTACAGGAGGACCTTCACACCCTGGACCACATATGTTACCTAGCAGACATAGCAGAGATGCACCTGAGACCTTTAAAGGTCACTACATCCACGTCAAAGATTTCCTCCACCAATACGACTGGGTACTTACCCAATGTCAAATTACCTCAGACCAAGAGAAATGTGAAGGAATCACTAACTATTGCTCTACCTCTGTTACTCGCCTAATCGAGTTCCTTGATGAATACAAGGCCAATGATTGGAGTGTACTAAGGAAGCAGATACTTACTCTATATGATGCAGAGCGAGATGAAGCTCGCTATTGCCTTGAGGATCTACGAAGATTGGTCAGAAAGTCTGCCCATAAGGAACTCAAGACCCTAGAACATTGGAAGTCTTACATTCATCACTATACTGTCATGGTACAATGGTTGAAAGCCAAGAGAGTCATTACTGACAATGACTATAATACATACTTCTGGTTAGGAATTTCAGAACTCTTCCAGATCAAGCTAGAGACCTACCTCTTAGCTAGGACCCCAAACAAGGACCTATCCAAATCCTATATAGTGAAAGAAGTCAATACTGTAGTGGACCAGCTACTGCACCATAACCGCTTTGATAAGCCACTATGTGGAGTGAAACATAGAACTAGGATTGTTAGCTCAAGTTCAGAAAGTGAGAGTGAAAGCGAGACTGATAGTAGCAGCTCAAGCGAAGATTCTGACTATGACTACAAGCTCAAGAGAGAGAAGATCTTCTCTCATAGTAAACCTAGTAAAGAAAAGGAAAAGTCAGGAAGTGACCCATTTGCAGGCAAGACCAAGGATCAGAAGAAGGTACTCACCCCTAAGAGATCTCAGCCAAACTTAGATGCACTTGTCAATGACTTGAGTAGGCTAAGTATTAGTGATCCAGCATATGCTAGAACCTACTTCAAGGCCTTAGCACTAGATCCCCTAGTTGCACAGGTGTTTGACAAGCCCTCAAGAACTTATGGATTGACTAGAAATACTCCTACTCCTAGGGAATACAAGGGAACCTACTATTACAAGTACTACACCTAGGGCTATACTACAGAGAAGTAATGATAATCCTACCTAAAGACAAGGCAAGGCCCCCTGCCATGCCATCCTACACCTGCTATGGATGTGGGAGTCACAACCACAGCCTAAGGGATTGCCCTCCCATACTGGAACTCCTGGAAACAAAGGAAGTTAATATATAACAACTAGTGGAAGACTTACCTTACCTGATGGACCTCTGAGAAGAGAGAGAGGAGACTCTCTACTAGACAGCTACTACAGAATGGCTAGTCAGCAAACATCTAATACTCAAGTTAGAACCTCCCACCTGGTTATGGTTGAGCCGGCAGAGTACCAGTGCGGGTCAGCCAACTATGTGGTACCAATGATGAGTGATCGAGAGGAAGAGTATGATGAAAAAGAAACTTGGTATGTACCTGAAGAAGTTCTCGACGATCAAAATGATCGTGAGATTTATGCCACTGAATGAACACCCAAAGGGACGACTGCTGCATGCAAGCAGACCATGGACAGAGTAGTTATACCCCAAGCACACCCAATGGGAGTGCAACCTGTGGGGAAAGGACGAAATGAAGTTGTAATAAATGAAGCACTTACTAGGGATAATCCCCCGTGCAAGAGTGTGCCGACGGTCCCACATGAGAATCGACAAGCTTGGAGAAATGACCCTAAGACAGGAAATAACAACGTTAGCTATGATCAGATGCAATTGGGACCACCTTCCAAACAGAATGAACAAAGGAACAACTTACCCTGATAATGTACCCAACCCATTGGGTGCATGATTTGAATGCACACCCAATAATGCCAATACATGGCAACCAAATAATCAGAATGTGCAAAGCAATAAAGAAACACTTACCTCATGACAAAGTTCCCCAGCAATGGGAGGGACTGGCCAGCAGCTGCGCGCGATATGCAACAACTGTCCTGCAAACAATTGGGACAGGGATGTACCTATGGGAGACAATATGAGGAGACAGAATGCCAGTGGAAGTAAAGGGAATGATACGACACACCAGAAGCTTAAAGGGGATAGCCGAGGTGACATTGAAAGTCCATGAGAAGGCACCAAGCCACTAGGCACACAGCGAACCGAGCTGTCAATGCTGACCAATACGAAAGACATGCTTACTAAGATCCTGGGAACAACTGTCAACCTGACAGCTGGTGAGATCTTCAGCACATCCCGAGAGCTGTGTTCAGTGCTATCAGACCAAATAAGGATAAGGAATGTGCCACAAGTAACACATGTGGCATTACACCATGTGACAGCGACCCGAAATCACAGGCCCGCTTGTCAAAGTCCCTGTCAATATTGGACAAGAAAGCATACTAGCTATAGTAGATTCAGGAAGCGAAATAAACATAGTACAAAGAAACATATGGGAATGACTACAAGTACCAATGGACACAAACGTGAGTATGACACTTTGGGATGCAAGCGGTGGAACAAGTACCCTAAGAGAACTAATTCCCAAAATGGAAATAACGATCAGAGCTTTGACAACAATGAGTAACTTCTGGGTGTCTGATGATTGCCTGCTGGCTATTCTACTTGGCCGTCCTTGGCAACAAGAAAATCTAGTATCTATTGAAGAAAAACCTAAGGGAACCTATCTATGTTTCGTCTATGAAAAGGATGGCGAAACAGGCAAAATGGTAATACTAGCACTTCTGGGTGATGCCGACGTTACTAAGCCAATGGGTGGCTTAGTCACACAGCATGCCACTAATGCAATGTATCTAGAAACGGTAGTAATGGAAGCGCCATGAGAATTACCCAAAGAGGTAACTGAGTGTCACCTGTCACAAATATTGAGCTGCACCACATCTGAAAGTACGGGCCACAGAAAGTATGATATGGTGAATGACATAGAGTACAAGCAGTATAAATTAGGAGGGAACATGGTCATTCAAGTGCAGAAAACAATGACCTCAACAAAGAGTCCTCTCAAGGATGCCTACTTTCAATTATTCCAACCCGATCCTGCTATTACTAAGTACAGGCACCGCCACTCCTTTATATGATAACACTCACCTCGCCCTATCTCTTCACTCGTTCACGCTGTGATAGGCAATTGTCACGCCAATCTCATTGCGCTTAATTCAGCGCAGTATGCTATCATTTTGCCAGTAATCGACCACGTTGAGGCTGCTATTGATGTGGCCTACATAATTCCCACATCACTGCCACCTGTCAACTGCCAAGTTGACGTTCCTCACCTAATTTTGCCGATGTTACAATTGCCGGATGACGGGCGTAAGATTCGATCACCCTTACCTTTTATGGTATTCACAAGATGTGAGGTCAAGAAACCATTCCTCCCCTACTATTACCAGAACCTCGAGGAATTACTCCACTCCTCGAAGGATACCATCCCCTTCCCCACTCCTCCTCCCACTGCCAATGGCATAATCACAGCCCCTGCCCATAACCTGGGCAAACTCCAACAACATACCACCCTACTTCGGGAAGCGAATGTCGGAAAAATCGTTCGCTTATTGCAATCAGCCATGATTATCATCGCATTGCATTACTAATTGCGATAAGAAGCGGAGTTACAATCGGATCGCAATGCTGTTGCGACCGCCGGCATCTTGCGGCTACATTGGAATCAGCGTTCACACTACCTCTGAATCTGAAAGGCGTCGTCGATCCGTCCCATCTACCCCCTCACTCTTTTCCCTTGTAGAATTTCTGTATATTCTAACTAACTAACTATGCCTGTAGATCGGTCGAAAATGGTAATGTGCGATACGTGCAACAAGGAATTCAAGGCGGCAGGGATTGGGCATCATCAAAAAGCATGTGCGAGGCAGGCTTGGAGGAACCAAGAAGACGCCCTGCTACTCGAGGGTCTCAAGCAAGGTATTCAATCCGTTAGTTGCTCTCTCCCTTGAGTTACAGGTGATGTATAAACAGGAGACTCGAGACGCCGTGGGCTTGTTCCAGAATCTGCAGCGCCTGGACCAGCAGCCGCTGGTCCAAGAATTGTAAGTGCAGTTCAGGCCGCACCTTTGCAACAGCCAGGTACGTTCTATGTAATACAGAGACATCATTTTTTATACTCGTTTTTACAGGTTGGCGTAACTTGTGGGCTAACCCAAACCTCGATGATGTCGATGGTATGTCGACGGTCGAAGAATTTACTGTTGGTGCAGACGATGGATATTATAATCAAGGTATATTTTCTTCGATTGCATTGATTCTTACTTATCCTTCCATAGACGATGAGCCTGACAACGGGCACCAAGTAGATGACATACGTGTCGAATATCACCCTCACAGTGGGCGTGCACCGAAGATCTCACCCTTTGGCAAATTCACCCGCGAGCATCTCCACGTGCCACTGGCTCCTGAAGATGATCGGGAGCCATGGCATCCTTTCCGCACCCTGATGGATTTTAAGGTGTCCGAGCTTGCTTTGGAAGCTGCACTCAATAAAGATCAGACTACCCGTCTCATCAAATTACTTCAGCGGGTCTATGACAAGCACGAAAGATGTACGCTTCGGAACTACGACGAACTCCGCAACACGTGGGATGCTGCTGGCTCCCGGCTGACTCCGGTAAGTCCATCAACGCTTCATTCCCCTCAAGCTAAGTTCAACACGATCAGTCCAGTTTCAAGACACAACGATCTCGGTCCAGTATCAGAATGAACCAGAGCAACGCGAGTTCCCTATGTGGTCTCGATCGCTTTGGGACTGGGCTTGTGATCTATTGAAGGACCCGCGCGTTGGACCGCACTTCGTTTTCGATGCACAGCGCCTGTCGAAATTTGATGGAGAATCATTTGTTCGTTTCATTGATGAACCATATACCGCCGACGATTTTTGGAACTATCAAGTAGGTGTTTGTATTATGAAATGTTAGTGTGTCGCAATCCAATGTTTTGATTATGTAGACTGGTCTACCGAGTGACGGGAAACTTCTCGCATTCATTCTCTATGCAGACAAAGCCAAGCTTTCGTCGTTTGGGCGTGCCAAAGGTTATCCTGTCGTTGCACAACTTGCAAACCTGCCAACGGTCATTCGGAATGGAGAAAGGCTTGGTGGCGGCCGTGTTGTCGGTTGGTTGTGTTGAACGAACTCGTATTACACGGTAGTAGTTCATTTATAGTAGTTAGTTCACACGCACTTCATGTAGCGTATATAGCTTTCGGACTCAGTCATCTGAGTTCTAATTGACTCTTGACCAGCAACCGCTATCACCTCTGAGTTACTACCCACAGCAGGTAAGCCAAGTAACTGCGTACTGCATGCTTCCGAAAGGTTATGAGCCCTGGTGATCGTGCTGTGTGACTTGCTCGCCACCATCACTTGGTTTTTCCTGCTCCCGCCCTCAGATGCGCTATGCGCTCTCTGGTGCGGTAAGTCGCGTTCTAATGCGTTTTTACGCTTGAACACATGCGACATGTCGCGTCCTATGCGTCTTTACGCCTGGACATATGCGACCAGATCCTTGGACATATGGGGAGACTATGTCTCACCGGTCCATGGACTCTGAGAGCGTAATGAGCGTACCTACGCCCCTTCCTCCTCTTCTCATTATCTCAGCTGGAAGTTAACTGACGCCTCTTTGTCCCAGACCACCCATTCTCACTATGTCCTCCAAGATCGACACTTCCAACGCCTCTAAGGTCCCCGACCTCAACGTTCCAACTATCTCCGTTGGTGCCAAACTATGCAGGCTTACCTGCGTACCCTCGACGCTTTCTGGGCCATCACTACGGATTGCCCCGACGAACTTACCGAAGGGGAATCCAACCGGGTCATTAACCAATCTCGTATCGACGACTGGAACTCTGCCAACGAGAAGGCCCTTGATGCCATGGTCTTGAAGATGTCCCCCACTCTCGCTCATCCCTTCTATGATGCGACCTCCACCAAGGAAGTCTGGAACGCCCTCAAGGCGAAGTTTTCCACTCCGTCCACTGCCTCCAAACATTTGGAGTTTAAAGCGATGATGGACACTGTCATTTCCGAGGACCAGCACCCCCAGGCTGCGTTCTCGAAGCTGAAGCAGCACTTCGACCTACTCCGGACCTACCAGACCGAGGTCCCCGCCCCGTTACAATCCCTCATCGTACTTGCGAAATTACCGCGGTACATGGACGTGTTCACCCAGCTTCTAAACATGTCCACCTCTGGATCATCCGCCACCTCTGTGAAAGGAAAGGAGAAGGAAGAAGAAGCGGACCCGACGCAACTCCCCACCCTCGATGAGATCGAGCGTATGACCCTCGTGGCCTGGCAGCAGTACGTCTCCAAGCGTAAGCCCAGACACGACGACCACGCGAAGAAAATCTCCGTGGTCAAACGTAAGCCTGCGGACCCCCAGTTCCAGCAGCAGCAGCAGCAGCGCCCACAGGGGCAGCAGCAGCAGCAGCGCCCACAGGGGCAGCAGCAGCAGGGGGGGAACCAGCAGCAACAGGGAGGACCGCAGCAGAAGAAGAAGAAGACCACTCGTGGTCAGCGTTCCGCACAAGGGCAAGCGAAGCAAGACGCTCGCGCCCAACGTCGCGAAAATACCCATTACAACGACGCCGGCCCCTCCTTCACCTTCTCTGCTGCCACCATCATCGACCCCGCCATTGTGGAAGCCGGCCCCTCTGTCATCGACCCTCGCCGTCACGCTCACACCACAGGTGAAGCCCATTATGGCCCACCTGCCTTTCCTCAGACAAAGAACGCGATTTCCCTCGCTCGCCGTCTAGAGATCACTCCCACCATCGAGACCGTAAGACGTCTTGATAAAGTTGCGAACAGAAAACTCACTCGCACTCCTATCGTCAACCCTGGCGATTACGATTTTGGCGCCCCCAGTCCCTCGCGTCCACCCCACTACAAGGAACACAAAAAGGACTCTCCAGTCCACCGCCTTTCCCCGTCCTTTTCGGCCACCTTTGGCCTGGACGTTCCTTTCTACGAGGACGCGATGGAAGACGATTCGTCTTCGCTCCTCAATCGGCTTCACCAGCCCATCCAGCCTGCCGCCCTTATTGAGATGGATGAAGACACTGTCTCCATCCACTCAGGCCAGGCCGAAGCTGGCGAATTCTATGCCACCCAGGATGACTTCTACGCCCCAGAAGAGGAAGAAGTCAAAATCCCTTTTGAGGATTATTTCAACCTGGATGAAGGACTCGAGGTTGACACGTACGTCTCTTCCTCACCCCACTCACATCTCTCAGACACTGATGAGCGATTCCCATATTCGCCACAGTATGTAGATTTTATTCTATCGTCTGTAGTAGATAGTGATGCAATGGACATTGTTTCTACGCTCCCTTATTCCCTGTGTGATGGCTGTGAGAACCACAACACCAAAGGAAAAGAAAAAATGCGTGCACACAAAGAGGATGCAGAAATGTGGCTCCTTGACTCTGGAGCTTCGGCTCATTTCACCAATAACTTCGACGCCTTCGTCGAGTATCAGGCCTACCGCGAACCCCGCTATACCCAAACAGCGAATGGCAAAGCGCCAGTCTTAGGCGAAGGCAGCGTCCTTATCCGCTACAAGGAGAATGTTGTGCGACTATCGCCAACTATCTACATGCCAGATTGTACTATCAATCTCATCTCCCTCGGCACACTCCTTAAGGACAATTGCCTATACGCTCAAAGCGCTGAAGGCTTTATGCACATCATCGATGATTGCACTAAGCGCGACCTGATCAGCTTCCACTCTCATGGAAGCAGTACTATGTACTGGGTGAGAGCCCCTATCGTCCATGAACACACTAAAGCGAACATTGACATGATCGCCGTGGACTATGAACTGCTCCATCGCCGCCTCGGACACCCCTCAAAGGATGTACTAAGAGCTGCGCGAAAACATATAAAAGATTTCCCAAGCGTAACCATTCCGCCCGTGGAACCAGTTTGCCCTGGCTGCCAGCTAGGCAAACAACCCAACCGTCCCTTCGCAGCGAATGATATTCGCGCAAAGAGACCCTTTGAACTCATACACTCTGATCTAAAGTCTTTCGAGACTGAATCTTACCACAGATCGAGGTATATCATCGTTTTTTATGATGATTACACGTCCCAAGGATGGATCAAACCCCTCCGGACTAAGGACCAGGCACTTGGTGCCACCAAAGAGTTCATAAAGTACATCAATAATCAGTACTCTGCCTCCATAAAAGGCTGGATGTCCGATGCAGGGGGAGAATATAAATCAAAAGCCTTTGGGCAACTAATGCGCGACAATGGCATTCATATCTATGAGTCTGCGCCTCACACCCCACAACAGAATGGACGTGCTGAGCGATTCATTCGCACTTTGATGGACAAAGCTCAGGCTATGCGTCTTCACGCTTGCCTACCTGATTCCTACTGGGAGTTTGCTATCCAGCATGCGGTACATGTATACAACCGCACTCCCAAACGAGGTTTAAACTGGAGGACACCTCATGAACTTCTAAACAAAGTTCCTCCAACAATTTCTCATCTACGCGTCTTTGGATGCGCTGCGTATGTTCACCTTCCAGTGGACACTCGTGGGGGCAAGCTGCAGCCCAAATCGCAGCTAATGATTTACCTAGGAATTCCACCAGGTAACGAGCGCAACTATTTATTCATGCGCTGACCTGCACCAAAATGATTGGATGCGGATACATAGTTAATGTATGTTTGATGTTAGACATTTGACCCGAGATTTGAGTTTTTACTATATTCCCACGGTCCAAATGCTTAGCTAATTGAGGGACATATGGACCATAGTGTCTAGTATGTATCCCTATTTTTCCTTATTTGTTCATTCACAGGTTGTGGAGAAACAAAATGATTTCTTCCAACATACTTTTATTACTACCTACAACTACTTAGCAAACCATTTTCTTAATATCTCTTTTATCCTTGAGTACTTAGCCAAGTGTCAGAGAAGCAATTGGAGCATGTGACCTCAGTTGCGAATCACCTGACTCAGATCATGTGACCTTGCACAGCATGAGTCATAATGAGTCAATATGAGTCAAAGTGAGTCAAATGAGGACTAGCCAAAGCACTGCCCCTAGACTAGCAGAATGGTCATGTGACCTGCACAGCATGAGTCATAATGAGTCATAATGAGTCATAATGAGTCGGCATGAGTCAGCATGAGTCATTGCCAAGCCAAAGGCTATTTTTAGCTCATTGCAAGTTATTTTCTGACAGGTTGAGTCAAAGTGAGTCAATATGAGTCAGTATGAGTCATATCTTGGCACAGCCACCTCGGAACCGAAGGTAGCACAGCCACATGTAAACTACTATATAAGGAGCGCGATTCAGCCCCATTTGGCAGGTTCCCTCTTTTAGGAAAAAGGTTCCTACTTGAGTAAATCTCAACCAACGAGTGCTCACAAGAGTACCCCTCTACAAACAAACAGTGAGGCTGTGTAGAGAAGTTTCCCACGCTATAAATAGAACTACTTAGACCCAAGTTAGGAGTATACTGTATCCCTTAGGATAGGGACAGTTAGGACACCTTTAGGGAGAAAACCCCAGAGCGGGCAACTAAAGGGAATAGATCCCCAGCTAGTAGGGAGACCTAATAGTTCATTAGTACCCTGGGAAAGGGTCAAGTCGAGCACATTTAAGCTGATTGCCAACTCCTTAGTGCATAATAGAATCAGTTTAGGAAAAGCTGTTCTGTGTGACTAAGTGACGTGTGTGAATCAGTAAGCGAAAGTGAAGCGTATTTACGCTACCTACCCAATTGAGCATTCCTAATCAACTGGAGCCAATTGGCATCTTAGGGAAATACCCCTAGTCACTACCAAGTACCCCCCCCCCCCCCTAGCAACCTGAGAGTTGTCTAGACCATCTCCCCAACCATCCAGTGTACAATTCGTACACCACCCCAACTGAAAGCCAGACCCTCAACAGTTTTGCTGAACCCCCAATCACCCTCAACCTCGTTGACGATTGACGAACAAACCACGTACCTGATAGTCAACCCCTTTCTACGAGATTGATACTTATTTCTAGTACCAACTCGACCAGGGAAGAGTACTCTCTTCACCTCGCTAAAGGTTTACTACCCGTGGAGATAAGATTGGTTGTCTGGTAAGCGTTTTCTTAGCGTTTCTACTGATCTTATCTAGAAGAAGACAACTGGAGCCCACCGCGAGGGGTTTCAGCAACAAGTTATATCGTAACAAGTCCCTAAGGGAATACGTAACTTACCCTTAAATCCACAACAAGACACTACGAATCATGGTAGGCACCTCAGGAACAGCACCTACTACAGCACCTACTACATTACCCAGCCACAGAAGCCGAGATGCCCCTGACAAGTTCAAAGGACATTACTCTAAAGTCAGACGCTTCTTACGGCAATATGAGCGATTGCTCACCCAGTACAACATCACTACCGATCAAGAGAAATGCGAAGGGATCACCAACTACTGTAGCAGTAGTGTTGGACGACTGATCGAATCCCTTGATGAATACGAGAAAGACGATTGGGATGGAATGAAAGCCAAGATCCTCCATCTCTACGATGCTGAGCGAGTAGATGCTCGGTACAGAAAGAGTGACCTTAGGAAGCTCACTCAGAAGTATGCCAAGAAGAGCTTGGACAAGATGTCACAATGGAAGGCCTACCAGCGCAAGTTTACAGTAGTTGCACAATGGCTAAAGGCCGCAAAGGTAATTCAGGACGAAGAATACCGCACCTACTTTTGGAAGGGAATTCCTAAGTACAAT